>JABTTQ020001811.1:0-206180 GCA_016081115.2 Rehmannia glutinosa | reverse complement strand
GTAAACTCCTTTGTTTTTCAAAACCTCAGCAGCAATTGGAACTGTCGAGTTCACTGGATTGCTGATAACGTGAATGAAGGCATCGGGGCAATTATCAGCTACAGCCTCGACCAAAGTTTTCACTATGTTGGCGTTAATGTTAAAAAGGTCGTCACGGGTCATACCAGGCTTCCTCGGTACACCGGCAGGTATAACAACAACATTTACTCCTTTCAAACAGTTGGCCAACTCAGATGCTCCTGTAAAATCCGAAACCTGAGCGGGCGTATTGCAGTGACTGAGATCAGCAGCAACTCCTTTGACATTTGCTATATCATAAAGATTTAATGCCGAAACTAATGGTGACATTTTGACCAGAAGGGCTAGTGGCTGGCCTATACCACCACCAGCTCCAAGAATAGCCACTTTATAAGATGCATGAGGCTGAAAGTAACTGTAAGATCTCTGGCTATGCTTTAGGGCTTTTGTATTGTAAGAGCGTCTAAGGATAAGGCTGCTTTCACTACCTAAGAATGACGATTCTGATTCATAGCGTACAGAGTTGGCTGCTTTGAGACCGCTGAAATTCCTAAGATAGCTTTTTGGTTCTAATTTGATGCTAAAGGCCTTTGACTGTGTAGGGTCCACTGTCGAGCCAGCGGATGCAGTAGATCCAATGGAGAAATTGGTTGCTGATGTTGCCGCCATCTTACAGTCGCAACCTGCATGACAAAATCGAAAATTGACCTACTCAGGACAATAAACAGAAATGCGCAACATAAACGACTTAAAATTAATTAAAACTATGTTAAACAATAACGATTAATACTTGAAAGGAGTCAAAGAGCAATAGATCTGTTTGCAGGATTTCTCAAAAAATATAAACAGGTTATACTACTGTAACTTAACAGGTGTATTTAATAGGGGAAAATGTATCCAAAGTCGCTTTTCATGATACAAATAAGTAGAGAGACTACAAGCTCGCTGAACATGAGTGTAACAAGACCACCGGTTTTTAATTTTCAAATGACTATTTTCGACAAAAGGAGATTGTGGCTAGATATTGAGAAAACTTGTTTGAAGTATATCGTTGTCTACTGAATGCACCGGCCTTGACAAAAATCAAGGTGGGCAACAGGACAAGGGAGACATCATGCCTAAAATGCTTTTAGTATAGTTTTAAATACCATCAAATAAGTCACAGGAGAATTGGATCTCATCCAATTTTGGGATTTCAAAGCTTCAAACTTAGCTTGAAATGAACTAAGATCACAGCACTCCCAGACTTACTAATATTAGAAGAAATTAAAATTAAATGTCACGAATTATGATCCAACAAAATTTTAATTAACGGCGAGATATGCGACTATTCTCTAATGATAAAACCAAACATATAAAAACAACAAAATAGTTTTAAAAAAAAAAATAATAAAAAGATCCTGTCATTTTCATCCAAGATTACCCACCCATACACGCAGAAACCTAAAACAATAAACCAACAGCAACAAGTAACAGAATAAATTAAACCCATCACAGTTAAACGAGAGTTTCAGATCTACTGCATATCAGTTCACATCAATAAGTGGAGAAGATGCACTAAGCTAATAATATTTCTGCATTTTCTGAGTTTCCAGCAACACTTATAAATTAAAAAATTAAATAACTAGAAACGCAAGAAATTGAAAATAAATACAAGTTCTTCACAAACTCGTCATAATGCGACAGATCGACGGGCTAAAACAGGTCAAATCGAAACTTAATTCTATTCATTTAGATAATTGAGGAATCAAATAAGATCAAACATTTCAGCAGACATGGGTTCGGTAAACAGAAAAAGAAGGAAGAAAGGAGAGATAAGAGTACCTTTCGGCGTGAAACTCCGAGTGAATAGAAATGGCGTTGAGGGGTTTTGGTTAATAAAAGGAAGTTTACACACACAAACACGGTGGAGTGCGTGTATCTGGAGGGGTTTTGGTTGTCTTAATTTTTTCCGCCGAAGGGCATCGATGAAATCTACACAGGTTAAATGTTTTCAAGCAGCCATATATTTCCCCTTTTTCACCATTACTTTTTTTTTCTTTATTTTTTTTTTAATTTATATTATATCTGGAGATTTCTGACAATTTTGAGCTGTGAATTGTCCAAACACAAAATAATTTGCAAAAGTCCCCTCAAAAAAAAAAATAATAATAATTTGCAAAAGTAGAAAATTGAAGGTTTGTTTATTTATTTATTTTTTGGGAATTTGAACAATAAGGTATATTCAATTACAATCTTCAAAACATTTATATTTGGAAAAATAGAATTGATGAGGCTGCATTCTTACTAAAATCCAAGAAAAAAATATAAAATACCAACAATAATTTGTTAGGATGAAATCTTCAAAAAGTAAATTTTGTAAAGTCATGATAGTAAAAGATGAAAATCAATCAAACTAAACCACTTCTTGAAAAATCAGAATTCAAAGTTTAACTCAACTCACAGCTGAATCTTATTAGGATATTATTTTAATTGACGCAAAAAGTTTTGAAAATAAATAAAAGAGAAGGAAATTCATTATTTTCTCCCCTAAAATGCAAGACCGAACCACATAATTCAATAGACTAGAATCATTATTTATTTCTTTATTATTTTATTTTATTAATTTACTTGAAATTGGAGATGTGTGAGGTGTTGTCTAGGACACAAATAGGGTTAGTATAGTCAAACATTGCCTAATGAATAATGAATTAATGATATTAACTCCAACAACCACAGTCCAAAAATAAGATTTATTTGGTAAGAACAGTGTAATAAGATCTCAAGTTTGATGAAAGCGGATACAAATCCATTCACTTAATATTTGTTTCAGTATTTGATATTTTTTATCCCGTCATGTTCAATGATGTACATGTTGATTTTACAATATCAACTTTAACTCTGTAATGAGAAATGACTAGAGCGACTATCTCAATCCATCGTCGTCTCATGATATTTTCCATTCAATTGGATAAATCTATGATGATGATGATGATTTTGGATTTCATCTCATTTCTCCTTCTTATGAAGGTCGCGACAGGATGAGCATCCATCGTAAAACTTTGCCACTTTGCTTTTTGCAAGAATTTATAGTGTTAACTAATTTTCGACAATTAATTGACACTATAAACTTCATGCTACCAAGTACCAACCCCACACAATGGGATAAGGTGCAGTTGATGATGATGAAAAAAAATTAAAGTATAAATGTATTCACAAATAGAAAATATCATATTAAATTACTATATAATAGGGACTATATTAAAGTTAAATAATTAGCAACTAAATATAAAATACAATCAATTATATATAAGTTCAATATTAAGCATTGATTAATCAAGTTGTTGAATTAAATTTAAAAATATGTATAAGTTTATTAGCATTAAATACTTTTAAAATAATTTTGTTAATTTATTAAAACTAATAGGTAAGGATAAGATGGTCATTTTTTTGAGTATATGAGTATAAAATAATATATAAAAGTATAAGGGAGTAAAGTGATACTAGTTAAGAGTATGAGGGGGCAAAGTAATACAACTGAAAGTATAAGGAGATAAAATGATACTCAAGGAGAGTATAGGGGGGCAAAATGAGATTTACCCGATGTTTTTTTATTAAGTTTATTTTAATATAACAAATGGAATGCATTTGATTTCTCTCTAAAAACCATTTCAAATGATTTTTAACCTAAAAATAACTGAAAAACAAATTCTAACTGTAGAAAGAAGTAATTAGTTTTTAACTTGTGGAATCAAAATACCTTAACTTGGATCAAAATAACCAGAATTTAATGGTATTTGAAATTTGGGAACCTGAAAAACTATCGCATATTAGGCTCTTTAGTGGACCTAGACGTTCGATGTTAGTTTGGTTTAAGAAATATCTACAAACAAATATAATATGAAAACACAAAATATAAATTACCTTGTGATTTCTTGATATGAAATTATTAATTGATGCGCAATCACGCGGATTTCACAAAATGTCTCGTTTAAATGATTCACAATCACTTCTATTTTAAGGAGGTAAGTTGATATAACTAAGTTTTCCTTTTCATGACCTATGGCCATTGGAAGGGTCTATACCTCTAAATAACTCACCGAAGAGGAACTCGACTGATCAAGCATGCTAAGAGCCAATAATTGAAAAATATATAATGCATGAAAAAACTATATATAAATCTGTAATAGTCGCAAAATGGGAATATTTCAAATGGTATAAGGGACGGAGCCAAAGGAGCTGGCGGCGACCGCCAACCCTCGACTTCGAACCGACCCTCGACTTCGAATTTTTTCATAATTAGTATAAGTTATATATAAATTTACCAAATTCTATGAATTTGCCCCCCTAAAAAATAAAAACCAACTAGTTATATCTATTAGTTTCAAGAAAAGATAAACATCGTCCCCCCTAGTATTGATTTTTTGGCTCCGTCCTTCATGACCTGTACTTGAAAATAACAACAATAAATCATTGTATTGCATTTTATTGGTCTCCTTTCAAACTTACTTACTGATTTTATGTTTTGCTAAATAAACTGTCTGTTTTTCAGTTGTTTACTGACTACGAGTTTGTTAAAATGGCGTCTTCCATTTTGTACTTTTTTAAGTGATTCCAACAAGTCTTTAGTTCTCTTCACTGACATATACACGTTGTCTAGTCAATCTTTAAGTTCATTGAGGACATTGTTCTTGTATAGAAAATCGCGGCGACACTATGATTTGAATACAAACCTTTTCTAATGATCTTGTTCCTATTCCCCCACAGTGAGAACATATTCTCTAAAGAACCTTGTCAGGTTCAGGTAGTCAGTTAAAGTAATATTTTCTATTGTCAAATTTTATAATCAATACCGATTAATTTATCCGACTTTTTTCCATAAGTTGGAATAGTTACAATTGGCATTGTAGATGCCATTTGAATTACAAAGATAATTTCGTCTTAAAATTATTTGGAAAAACTAGATTGATCGATCTAATTTGGAAAGGCTAGTAAACATTTGAACATAATAAAGGTACACAATTATTAGTCGAGGCTAGAGTTAAACTCTTTATTTCTAAGATAAAGTTGACAATTCGCTACGATGCTTATGGAATACGGGAGTCCTCTTCCAATATACAATGACTATTTTGTTGTGGTAGTAGCACTACAAATCACAAGAACAACACACATTTAGATGCCTTAAGAACTCATTTAGATGACTTGAGAGAAGAAAAAAAGAACTCGAAAAAGGGATGAAGAAAATGAATGAAGGGAGAGCTCCTATTTAATAGAATTTTGTGTGGACCTTATGATTGGGTGCAACTCTTGATTTGGATTGTATCTTTTAATGTTTACTCATGATCTAATGATTCAGATCACACCCTTATGAAGGTCTACAACTTTTTACCATGCACCCCTACAATTGAACAATTATTACCACTCACTTGCACCTGTCAGGAAGAAAGACCAATCGCAATCTTCTCCTCACGCCTCATCAATTACTGCACATATTGACATGTTTATTAAATACAAACGCTAGCCATGTGTATGCCATTTAGACGAGCAGACATTTCACTGTCATGTACGTCGAGCTATCCTGTCATGTTAATGAACCATGACAGTGTCACCCAACACAATATTTATTTCATTTCTAAAAATCTTAAGATTCCTCAACTACCAGGGTTGTGTCAACCATGAGGCAATTATCTCAGATCCTAAAAAGATGGAGGTCCCTTAATGTCAAATATATGTATATATATTATATAATCAGTGTTATTTATTTATTTATTTTTGTTTCCAAGTCTAAATATTAGATGCAACTCACGTGACTCTTTCATGGCTCTTTTTAGCTAAGTAGTTTCGACTGCATCAGCTCCTTTGATGGGTTCCACATCACTGCTGCTACCACTACTGAGGGCGCAGTCTGGAATGTTTGCACCAGTGAAAGGACAAACATGAGGCTCAGGGCCCTTAGCCTTCTCCAGGGCCTTAGCCATTTTAGTTTCATTCTTCTCGAAAAGAATGGTACTAGCGTATAGTTCATCTAGACCATATTCCACAGTAGCATTATCCAAGAATCCAAGGAGATATTCTTCCTGTTCGATCATCTCCGACCTCGTGAATTGAACTCGGCTGGCGCTTAGCTTCCATAATCTCCATGCACTCAACCTTTCCTCAATCTCAAGATAAACTGGGGATCTTAGTTCTTCAGGGGCGACACGGTCTTGAACAACTGATTCTTTCTCAACTTGGGGTGCTTCAGCATAAGTACTTTGTTCACCTATCTTTGTCCGATCATTTTCTCAGAATTAAGCTTTTCCCCAAGTGCTTTGACCAACCTCTGAGCTATTTTGGGTTTCTTCAGTATCAGTTTTTTGTTCACTTATTTTTGTCCCATTGTTATCCTTGGAATTGACCTTTATACCTTCCTCAGCTGATGGGGGCACAACAACAATAGATGTGTCTGGTGCAACTATTCCAACAGCTTCTGCTGCTGCATACTTCTTCACAAGTCGTTTCCTAGAGCGCCTGTCCAAGGGGGCTTTTTCCTCCTTCCTATCGGATTGTTCAGCCACAACTCAGATAGCTGACTTTGTTGTAGGAGACTACTCAGCTACAGGCTCATCAACAACCTTGGCAGTAATACAATATATATATATATATATAAATGAAACATGCTGAAAGTCTGAAACTATATCAACCCTGTAAAAGGCAGCCATCACATATAATTATACTCTTTATTTTAAAAAAATATATATATTTTCAATTAATCATCACATAATAGGTAGCCATCATATACAATTCACTATCAATAAACCATCATAGATAGGCAAACCAAACTTTTTACACACCATTCATAATTGATATGCAAGATCACTCGAGGAAAGCTCCACGTAAAAATTACCTACCTCAAAACTAAAATCACAACTACCCATACATGTGATCTTGTACGCATCTAGCCTACTCCAAACACACTTCATCATTTCAGGTTTAGAGTACTTAATATTTTTAAACTGTGAACAAACACCTATTTTGTTATCAAAAACCAATGATGAAAATCTAAAATCTATAACAATCTCACAACAAGATAAATGAAGAGTCTCCAGGGGTAGAAGACATAAATATGTCCAGTTCCTTTGACACTGAATATTAGCATAGGCAAAGGCAATTGTACAAATCAACTGTACTTTTTTCATGTTATAAAGAGACTGCTTCGTTCTCATTTTTGTAGAAAATTGAGCACTCATGTTCAAAGCCTGTGTAGAAGAGCACATAAATTTTTACCTTAATCAATAAGCGAAAGAGATTACTATAGCAACCAACAAAAACATGGAGTCCCATCTCATTGTGGTTTTCCTGTGTTGGGATACAACAAAAATCAAAGGGATACATTGGGGAATAATTCGAACTAACAAATGTCTATTACAAACAAAGCGAAAAAGAAAGCAGTAAAGCAAGTCGAGCCAAGCGAACTCTTTCTTTAAGATTCTTGTTGCCTCGTCACGATGCTCACGGTTGCAGGCAACGAGTCTCCCAAGATACATAAACTTTGGTAAAGATAGGAGCACCACAAATCCTTCTACCCGGTGAACTTAGATAAGTGAGGCTCTAAGTGACGTCACACCCTGACGTAACACGTACTATGTAAATGCAATTTTTGAGTGACAGACTGTGTATGTAGTATGCACGAATTTCTGTGATTGTGAATGTGTTTTGCACATCTAAGGATGGCAAAATGACCCGTCCCACCGGGCATCCGCCCCGACCCGTTTGACCCGAGGTGGGGCGGGGCGGGGATGGGTCTCACCTCCGCCCCGCGGGTACCTGCCCCGCCCCGCCCCGTTCTATTTTTATTTATTTTTTAATATATTTAATGTATATTTTATATATATATTATATAAAATAATATAGTTTTATGTATTTAATACTATATTTAACATATATAATATAAAATTTTATAAATAATATGTATTTATAATACAAAATATAATATTAAAATTTATTAATAATATAAAATTTAAGATAAAAAAAAAAATCACCACGGGGCGACCCGCCCCGTCCCCCATGGGGCGGGTCTGGGTATCGAGATACCCGCCCCATTGCCATCCCTATGCACATCTTCCACTGAAAGGAGGGGTCTTTATTTATAGGAAAAACACAAGGCATCCTCCAAAGGAAAGCTATAATAATTTGGACTCAATAATGTCCATAATTAACGATCAAATCCTTCCGTATCTTGATTGATTTGTGCAAAGTCATTCCTTCCAATTGTGGCCTCAATCAGTTTAGGAATGATTTTGATGCACTCTTTCAAGATTCCATAAAAATTGGTGATTCGAGTCCAAGTTGCCTATTTAACAGATAAAATCAAGCAACTTACCAAACACTGGATTTTGACCAATCTACCAATATTTCATATATGTTGGATACATTTCCCATAAATACATCTTTCCAAGTATACCATTTGTGTACCAATTTTTCACTCACCAATAAATGGTTTTGTGAAAATAATTGCACCACTCGTTTCCAAAATTAACGTGTCTTTACATTTGGAATTTGGCTTACCAAAACCAACTTTTCCAACAATCCCCCACATGAGTGAAAATGATGCATGCAAACTCAGTCACTCAGACCCCAGGAAACATTGTTGCCATCAGGATAGGTAGCTTGTGGCTTTGAAACTTTCTTAGTAAGATACTATTGGATATATCTGCTGCATAGTGGATACGATGCCTTGAACTACTCCGTTTACGAATATACCAAGATAATATTAGTTACACAACAATACTTCTGCTCATCTCGAAGTTCTCTGGTTGTGTCCGTTTTGGCCATGGATCACACTTGAGATTCATAAGTGTTTGATTGAGGCGGCCCGTCCTCACACTTACATAGGTGACCTTGCCTTTTAGAGGTACCCTATAATACCCAACCTTATAAGGTATAGGACGTCATTATAGGTCCATATGACTTAACCTCACCACAGTCAGCAGGTTCAATCACTTGGTTGTGCTCTCTAGGGAATGGTTAGCTTGAAGCTAAGTACCAAGTGCTATGACTGAACATTTTAAAGTCTAGTTTTCCCACTGAACTAAGTTCTTGGGATCTCCAGTCATCATAGTTGGGTTTCCGCTAGAAACTGTTCTTTAATTTGTGGATTTTACACCCATTTCTTCTAGCAATTTATGGAATGTTCTCTATCTGGTGTGTGAAACGAACATAAAAGTGATCTTTGTTTAGCCCTTTAGCGAGCGAATCCACTATATTCTCCTTTGACTTCATATAGTCAATGGATATAATTACTCTTGAGATTATTTCCCTCACGGTATTGTGTCTCCGGCGAATGTGCCGAGACTTACCATTATACATAACACTTTGTGCCCTGCCTATAGCTGCTTGGCTATCACAATGTATCAATATTGATGACATAGGCTTGTCCCAACATGGAATGTCCTCAAGGAAGTTTCGAAGCCATTCAGCTTCTTCACTCGCTTTATCCATAGCTATGAATTTCGATTCCATGGTGGACCAGGCTATGCACGTTTGCTTAGTGGACTTCCAAGACACTGCACCTCCACCTATGGTAAATACATACCAAATGGTGGAATGTGAGTCTTTTGAGTCCGATATCCAGTTTGCATCAATGTACCTTTCTAGTACTGCTGGATAGCTCGTGTAGTGCAACCAAAACTTCAAGGTGTACTTCAAGTATCGTAACACACTTGTCAATGTTTTCCGGTGCTCACTGCTTGGATTCCATTGTGAATCTGCTCAGCTTATTCACTGAATATGCCAGATCTGGCCTTATACAATTTGTGATGTACATTAGGCTCCCAATGACCCTAGAGTAATCAAGTTGAGCCACTGGTTCCCCTGTGTTCTTGATTAAATGCAAGCTATCGTCTATGGGTGTCCTTGCCGGTGGATCATCAAAGGTATTGAACTTTCTCAATACACTTTTGATATAGTGAGACAGAGATAGTAGGATGCCTTTTGAAGTCCTCTCTATTTTGATCTCTAGGATCACATCGGCTAGACCCAAATCCTTCATGTCAAAGTTGTCTTTCAACATGTTATTCGTCCTCATGATCAATTCACGAGTGCTTCCCATTATCAACATATCGTCAATATATAGACAGACAATGATAAACGGGTCAGGTGTGCCCTTTACATATACACACACTTATCGCATTCGTTAATGCGAAATCCATTTGACATCATCACATTGTCAAATATAATGTGCCATTGCCTTGGTGCTTGTTTTAGTCCATACAAGGACTTAACTAGTCTGCACACCTTTTTCTCTTGTCCAGGAACCACAAACCCCTCGGGTTGTTTCATATAGATTTCTTCCTCTAAATCCCTGTTCAAAAATGTAGTCTTTACATCCATCTGGTGAACTTCGAGATTGTGCAAAGCAACAATCGCCAAGAGCATCCTAATGGAGGTAATCCTAGTTACAAATGAGTAGGTGTCGAAGAAATCATGTCCTTCCTTTTGTTTGAAGCTCTTACCCACGAATCTGGCTTTATATTTATCAATTGATCCATCAGCCTTGTATTTCTTCCTTAGGACCCACTTGCATCCTAGAGGTTTGCTGCCAGATGGGAGATCAACCAATTTCCATGTGTGGTTCTGCATGATAGAGTCTATCTATGCACTGATAGCCTCCTTCCACATTGCGGCTTCAGGACTAGATAATGCTGCTTGGATGGTCCTAGGTTCATTATCCAACAAGTAGATCATGAAGTCTGGACCAAATGACTTAGCTGTCTTCGCCCTTTTGTTGTGTCTTGGCTCATCACCATCTTGTGATGTATCACCTGTAGCATCACGAGTTCTTTTTATCGAACTCTCTTCTTTGTTTTCTTTACAAGGATAGATGTGCTCGAAAAACACATCATTCCTTGACTCAATAGTGGTTCCTTCCGTCACATCAAGTATATCTGACTTGTGTACTAGAAATCGATATGCAATACGGTTCAGTGCATATCCTATGAAGATACAGTCGACCATCTTAGGTCCTATCTTCACTTGCTTTGGCACTGGTACTTTTTGATTGGCATGTATTTTGCATGTATTTTGGGCTTAATTTTGGTTAGAATATGTTGATATGCATGTATTTCATGTGTAAATAGGGCTTTATTATTGTTTTGTGGAAAAGGATTATGTTTTACTCGTTTTGTAGGAATTTATCGATAATTGTAGCATTTTGGCAATAATTCAGAGCATTGCAATCGCCAATACTTGATGTGAAGTACGAAGTTTGGAGTTAAATTGAGAAGAAGTCAGACGAACCGGGCGAAAAAAGGAAAAAAATGGCCAAGTGCTTGTTGCTACAGATAAGCACGGGCAGGGCGTGCTCCCTAGCATAACCCATGCTCAATCCTAACTCAGGCCTCAAGGTTCGACATATAGCACGTCCTGGTCGTGCCATACAGCACGGCCCGTGCTCCATGCTATGATTTGGACAATTCATGCGGCACCCAGCACGGGTTGGGCGTGACCTAGCGCACGGCCCGTGCGCCTCTGCGGGCAAAACAGAGTTTAATCGTTGTGAACTAGGTTTCGACCCAAACGAAGTACAAATAGAGACGGGGCGGCCACAAACAGGGACACGCTGATTTTTGCCCTAGAAAGCAGAGAAAAGAGCAATTTTCCACCGGAGAATTGGAGAGATCAATCAAGGCCGCAACCACACCTTCGAGGATTGAAGATAGATCGAGAGATCATCATCATCCCCGAGTTCACTCATTTTATAGTATCATTATTTTCAATTAGTTTAGACATGAACATTAATAATTTGTCTATGGATTATTTCTTTTCTATGTCTGGCTAAATACTTTGTGATTCCCGGGTTTGGGAGTAGGTTAATGGATACTTTTATTTGATGATTCATTGCAATCAAAGTTAATGTTTTCCAACCCTATTCAAGTACTTTGCTTTAATTCTTGTTTTATCAAAAAGCTATTGGTTTAACTTGTTTTGATATATTGATTCATAATTCGAACAGATGAGTTTCAATATTAGATCTATGCGTACTTGACACAAATATCTTGCATGATTGAGAAGTCTGTGAATATTTGTGAGGCTTTATAATCTTTTGAACTGTTGGGAGTTGGATATCTCATGTTGAGTAGAGATGCTAGCAAAGATATTCCAATCAACGCTTTTACATGCATCTCGAGAGAGAGGGTAAATTACTTTTGTGATTGGTCTATAGGGAAGAATGCGTTTAACTTTGATTTGATTAATATGATAATAAAAGGGGATATTAACTGAAACCATAACCCATGAATCCATTCATTCATACTTGATCTTTTAATCCACTCTTTGCTTTGTTATTCTAGGATAATTTTTGCTTTAGTGTTAATAAAACCAATCCATCTCAAATTCGATAGTCTAGATAAAAATAAGGCTATTATAATCCAGTAATTAATACATTAATTTATTAGTCCCTGTGGATTCGACCTTACTAACCCTATTCTATAAAATGCACCGTACACTTGCGGTGAAGCTAAAAAAAATAAGGCGAACAAGTTTTTGGCGTCGTTGCCGGGGACTAATTAAATTTCTAGTACTAATATTGCGATAAATAGAATTATTTTTAATTTAGACATTTTTTCTTTCTTTTTATTTTGTTGTTTAATTTTACTTCTACTGTGTTTGACTTGTTTTCTTTAGTTGGTTCAGGTAGTGCATGAACACTCGCTCGAAGCAAGGAGAATTAGCACCATTCATACCGGAGGTTGAGGCTTTTGCTAGGCGAATTAGTGCGGCTACTAAACGGGCAGAAAGACAACAAGAATAAGCTATGGCAGACGTAGAACATAACAACAGAGGTGATAACGGGGTCGATAATGAAGGTAACAACTGGGCCAGAAGGGTCAATGTCGAGTTACCAATACCAGAGGTTCCGGTGGCTCCGGCAGTCTAGCAGCAAGCGATTCGCGATTACTTTCGCCCACAGACCAATCGGAACTATGGTGGAATTGCCAATGTCCCAATCAATGCGAATAACTTTGAGCTGAAGCCATCACTGATCTCGATGGTGCAGCAGAATCAGTTTGGGGGTTTCCCGTCTGAGGATCCCAACTCTCATCTTACGAATTTCATACAGATTTGCAATACTATCAAGATGAATGGGGTGACTGATGATGCTATACGTCTTCGCCTATTCCCTTTCTCTTTAAGGGATAAGGCTAGGAACTGGTTAGACACCCTAACTAAGGGGAGTGTGAACAATTGGGATGAGCTGAGTCAGAGGTTTTTGTTTAAATACTTCCCACCAAGCAAGACACTACAACTCAAAAGTGAGATCACTCAGTTCAAGCAGTTTGACTCTAAGCCTTTGTATGAGGCCTGGGAGAGATTCCGGGATTTGTTGAGGTGGTGCCCGCAACACGGATTTCCTGAAGATCAACAACTCTGCTTCTTTTACAATGGGTTGATGGGGCAGACTAGATCGTTTGTGGATGCTACAGCAGGGGGCGCGCTACTTGCAAGGTTTTCGGAGGATGCATTCAACTTGTTGGAGGAGATGGCCATGAATAACTACCAGTGGCCCTCCAAGAGGACTAATGTGAAAAGGGTAGCCGAAGTTTCTGATTCGGACCTAATTAAAGAGTTGACAGCCTAGATGGCCGTATTTACAAACCAATTGAGTGCTTTGACAAAGGCAAATGAGGGAAACGCAGGTGCAAGTAATTGGGGAGTTCCTTTAGATCTGATAGAGGAAGCAAATTATGTTAATAACTGGAATTTCAACAATTTCTGGAACAATCAAGCTCCTACCCATTACCATCCGGGCTTGAGGAACCACGAGAAATTCTCCTACGCAAACACAAAAAACGTGATGCAACCACCACCGGGGTTTAATATGACAAACGGTGTCATTACTGCAGAGCCTAAGCCAACCATGTAGGATATGTTCACCTCGTTTATGAGTGAGACGAGGAACAGATTCAACAAGGATGAGGCGAAGATGGATAAAATCGAAAACTATGTCACACAATTGGCCAACACTATGGGGTCCCAAATGAAAAATCTTGAAACCCAAATTGGCCAATTAGCTACAATTATTGGTGGGCAGCATCAGAAAGGCCAATTTCCGAGAAACACTGAGGTTAATCCAAAGGAGCAGTGTAAAGCCATTCGTCTGAGGAGTAGAACGGAATACGAGGTGCCAAAAATACCAAAAAATACTGATCAATCGCAGGGGGGCACGACCCGTGCGCCAAAGCATGGCCCGCCCATGCACCCTGCTGGAGCTGCGATCGACATGCCGGGAGACACGAAAACTGAAGCAAATGGCGATGTTGAGGCCGAGGAAGGAGTTGAGGAACATCGTGCTGAACAAAAAGGGGCTGAGAAGCTTAAATCTTCCTCTAACCCTGATATTTCTAAACTTAATGTTCTCCTTCCTTTTCCCCAACGTTTTCAAAAGAAAAAGTTAGATGCGCGATTTGCTAAATTTTTGGATATCTTTAAGAAACTGCATATTAACATTCCTTTTGCAGATGCATTGGAGCAGATGCCCAATTACGCTAAATTTCTGAAGGATGTTATGTCAAAGAAGAGAAAGCTGACTGGTTTTGAGACAATCAATCTAACAGAAGAATGCAGTGCAATAATCCAGAGGAAACTACCACAGAAATTAAAAGATCCGGGGAGTTTCACTATCCCTAGTGCTATTGGTGATGTTTTCTTTAAGAAAGCACTATGTGATTTAGGAGCGAGTATTAACTTGATGCCTTTGTCCATTTTCAGGCAACTTGGATTGGGAGAGGTGAAGCCATCTACGGTCACCTTACAACTCGTGGACCGATCACTCACGTATCTGAAGGGAATCATCGAGGATGTGCTTGTCAAAGTAGATAAATTCATATTCCCTGTCGATTTTTTGGTGCTGGATATGGAGGAGGACAAAGATGTCCCTTTGATACTTGGGCGTCCATTCCTAGCTACGGGGAAGGCCTTAATAGATGTGCAAAAGGGAGAGCTCACATTACGGGTTAATGATGAGCATGTTTTATTTACTATCTATAAGGCACTTCAATTTCATGATGGTGTTGAACATTGTAATTTCATTGATGTAGTTGAATCTTGGATTGATGAGTACGCGGATCATACATTGTTTAGGGATAATTTAGGGTTTGGTTTGACACATTCGTGTTCAACATCAAACATGATGATTGATTATGATAACCAAGACTTGTATGATTGCATTTGTGCTTTAGATAACTTGTAGGAACTACCGAGGAGCGCAAGAGGTGCGCACACGCAGAAAAATGTGCGGGAGTCCGTTCTATAGGGGCGCACGACCCGTGCTACAGAGCACGCCCAGGTCGTGCGCATGGTCGAAAGAAAAGCTAGAAAATCCTACGAGAGCATGGCCCGTGCCTCTGAGCACGGGCAACCCGTGCCTAAGGTCGAAGAAAAAGCTAGAAAATCCGACGAAAGCACGGCCCATGCGTCTGAGCACGGGCAACCCGTGCCTAAGGTCGAGAGAAAAGATGAAATACCTGAAGAGAGCACGGCCCGTGCGTCCATCCGAAGAGGTTACTTCAAACCCAGAACTCAAACCTTTGCTCGAGCATCTCAAATATGCATTCCTTGGAGCGAATAACACGAGTCCGGTAATCGTATCATCTCTTTTAACTTCAGTTCAACTTGATAAATTGCTTAGGGTGTTAAGAAAACATAAGTCGGCGATCGGTTGGTCAATCTCTGATTTAAAAGGCATCAGTCCATCGATTGTAATGCATAAGATTAGAATGGAAGATGTCTATAAACCTTCGGTGCAAAATCAAAGAAGATTAAACCCTATAATGCAAGAAGTCGTTCGAAAAGAGGTTTTAAAATGGTTAGATGCTGATGCTATTTCTGATAGTTCTTGGGTAAGTCCGGTGCAAGTGGTACAGAAGAAAGGGGAGATGACTGTAGTTAGAAACGAAAGTGATGAGCTTATTGCAACTAGAGTAGTTACAGGGTGGCGTATTTGCATTGATTATAGGAAACTAAATGATGCTACTCGCAAAGATCACTTTCCCCTTCCCTTTATTGATATGATGCTTGATCGCTTGGCGGGATATGATTACTATTGCTTTCTCGATGGTTATTCCGGGTATAATCAGATCATGATTGCCCCAGAAGACCAAGAGAAGACGACATTACATGCCCCTATGGTACATTTGCATTTCACAGAATGCCATTCGGACTATGTAACGCGCCCGCAACGCGTTTGATGCATGATGGCTATCTTTCATGATTTCATTGAGAAAATAATGGAGGTTTTTATGGATGATTTTTCTGTGTTTGGAGACTCATATGATCATTGCTTGGATAACCTTTCTCTAGTTTTGCAGAGATGCGAGGAGACTAACCTTGTTTTAAATTAGGAAAAATGCCATTTCATGGTACGTGATGGCATTGTATTAGGCCACCGAGTCTCTTCTGCAGGTTTGGAAGTTGATAGAGCGAAGGTCGTTGCCATTGAGAAGCTCCCACCTCCGACAAACGAGAAGGCGATTAGAAGATTTTTGGGGCACGCCGGATTCTATAGAAGGTTTATCCATGACTTTTCTAAAATCACTAAACCTTTGAGTCAGTTATTGGAAAAAGATACTGCTTTCAATTTTTCCGATGATTGTTTGCAGGCTTTTGAGATTCTGAAGAAGGCTTTGGTGACAACACCAATTCTAGTAGTTCCAGATTGGAGTCAGCCCTTCGAGCTAATGTGCGATGCCAGCGACTTTGCAGTTGGGGCTGTTTTGGGTCAGAAAAGAGACAAGTTGTTCAGAGCCATCTATTATGCGAGCAGAACTTTAGATAGCGCGCAACAAAACTACACCACCACGGAGAAGGAAATGCTGGCAATCGTGTTTGCATTCGATAAGTTCCGCTCTTACTTGATTGGAACTAAGATGATATTCCACACATTCCATGCGGCGATCAAGTATCTATTCGACAAGAAGGATGCCAAACCGAGACTGATTCGGTGGATCCTTTTGTTGCAGGAGTTCGATATGGAAATTCGGGATAGAAAGGGTTGCGAGAATGTAGTAGCCGATCACTTATCCAGATGGAATACAAGAAAGAGGAGAAAGAAGGCACGGAGGCAATTAAGGAGGAGTTCCCCGATGAGCAACTTCTGATGTTACAGGCTAAATTCCCATGGTATGCGGATTTTGTTAATTATTTGGTTGCAGGGGTCTTGCCTCCAGATTTATCTTTCTATCAAAAGAAGAAATTCCTCCAACAATGTCAAGTTATACATGTGGGACGACCCCTTGCTCTTTAAGAGGTGCGCAGACACCATCATTCGACGATGTGTGCCTCAAGAAGAGTGGGAGGGAGTTTTACAATAGTGCCATTCTTCACCTTCCGGGGGACACTTCGGTCCGACACGTACGGCGGCAAAGGTAGGTTTATACTGGCCTACGTTATCTAATGATTGCTATCTATTTGTACAACAGTGTGATAGGTGCCAGCGGATGGGGAACATCTCGAGACGACATGAGATGCCCATGACCAATGTGATGGAGGTCGAACTCTTTGATGTATGGGGGATCGACTTCATGGGCCCCTTCCCATCTTCATCCGGGTATCAATACATTCTACTTGCAGTGGAGTATGTATCTCGATAGGTTGAGGCGATTCAGGCACAAACCAATGATGCGCGAGTAGTGCTCAAATTCCTAAAGAAAAATATATTCACTCGGTTTAGAATCCAGAGAGCTTTGATTAGCGACGGGGGGTCACACTTTGTGAATAAATTGATGAGCACTTTACTTGCAAAGTATGGGGTCAAGCACAAGGTGGTATTAGCATACCATCCGCAGGCAAACAGGCAAGCAGAGGTAGCCAATCGCGAGATTAAGCAAATTTTGGAGAAGACGTTAATATAAATTGCAAGGATTGGGCCATGAAGTTAGATGATGCATTGTGGGCATATCAGACTGCGTACAAGACACCATTGGGCACATCACCGTATCAGTTAGTATTCGGGAAATCATGTCACTTTCCCGTAGAACTGGAGCATAAGGCATTTTGGGCTGTGAATAAGTTAAATTTTGACTTCCAAGCAGCGGGTGAGAAGAGACTCTTGCACTTAAATGAGATGGAGGAGTTCCGGGATGAAGCTTATGAAAATTCCCGGATTTACAAGGAGCGAACCAAAAGATGGCATGATCGAATGATAAAGAAGAGAGAGTTTTTACCGGGTGAACAAGTCCTTTTGTTTAACTCGCATCTTAAACTCTTTCTGGGAAAACTTAAGTCGAGATGGTCGGGGCCGTTTGTGATAAAGGTGTTAAATCCTCCGGGAATAGTGGAATTATTGAGCCGAGATGGGGAGACGTTCATGGTGAATGGCCAGAGGATCAAGCATTACCTAAGCCGAGATCAAAAGAAAGAGGTGACACGCCTCACTTTGCTAGAGCCGTGATCGAGTAAACAGGCGTCAAGCTATAGACGTTAAATTTAGCGCTTGTTGGGAGGCAACCCAATGGTTTTGCTGTTTTATTTCTTCCCATATTTTCTTGGTTTGTTTTTCCCTTTTCTAAGTTAGGATTTATTTGCTTTCATAGGTTAGGATTTTCTTGTTTTCCATATTCAAAAAAGAAAAAAACCCCCTTGCACGGGCAGCCCGCCAGAGCACGGCCGTGTGGTGCCCAAAAGTTGGGCTTGAATGTTCGCCCCTAAGCACGGGCCGCGTGCCATAGAGCACGGGTCGCACGTGCCATAGAGCACGGCCCGTGCTCCCGTCACGAGATAGATTTAAGACGGGCAGAGGGCCTAGTTTCTTCACAAAAACCCCGCCTCTCTCGCGCAGTTAGAAGATAAATCGAAACCATCGCACTTTTTGCGAAAATTTCCCTTAGTTTTCATTACAAAATCACTTCCCACACTACTCACTTACAAATTACACACTTAAACAATCTTTGAAGAGAAGATTTGAGTAGAAAAGCACCTAGGGTTTCAAACTTCAACTTTTTTTCAAATTCTCGGGATTTAAGGTATGAATTGCACTTTTTATTTCGAATTTCTTGAGGACTATGGATTAGGGTTGCTATATGATGCTTGTTTGATACTTTTGCCATGAATTTGATTGAATTTTTCTATTGGGCATTTTATCGAACACCTTGTGGGTTGTTGAATTAGGATGTTTTTGGTTGATTGCTTGATGAATAATACATGAGCTCGATTGTTTAGGGTGTTAGTGACTAGGATTCTTTGCAATTATATTGTTAGTTGGGTTTGGAAGCTTAATTATGGATTAAATTGTAGAGATGAGACACTATGCCTTATATAGATTATTGTATGTAATTCATCGTTTTCTTTTAATTAGCACGTACGGATTCTCACGATTGTTTTGCCAGGTACTCATCTAAACTAATGGTTGAACCAAGGAACCGGCCGAATAGAGGTAGACGAGGATGGGGGGCCGCCACCGCACATGCGCCACCACACCCAGACAGCCCCGAGGCTTACGGGCTTAATATAACAGAGAACGAGATACTGGATAAGTGGAACCGGCTCATCACTCGTTCTTTCACACCCACATGTTCGAACGAGTGGGATGGACCGCCTTCATGCAAGGGTGGTGGCCAACATTTAAGACACTCGAGCTTGAGTTCTTAAGCACCGTGCAGGTTACGGAGACGCGAGTAAGAAATGAACCTCAGAAAATCCATTTCAGATTGGGCAACGTATGGAGGAACGTCACTATCGCCGAACTGAACCAGATTTTTGGGGTACCATCAGACGCCCTGTACCGGACCGCTGCAAATTATAACTCGCATGAATTTTGGCGATTGTTGACTGAAACCCCAGAAACTGGCCTGATGCAGTATGTGGCACGCACATCCAAGGCCTCGTCACTCCGCAACCCCGTATTCCGCTACATCCAAAAAGTGATGGCCCATTTCGTGTTCGCTTGGCACAACAACGGGGGTATGCAAGCGAGGGAGCTATACCTACTTTGGTGTATGCTCACCCGCACCCCTTATAATATGGCAGCGTACTTTGTGGAACACACCGTTTACATTTCTCAGCAGGAAGCGGGGATAATATTAATTGGGGGAATGATAACCCCCATTGCTCAATATTTTGGGGTTAACATGCGCCGCATGGAGCCGATAGAGGGTAGTCGAAGCATCAACATGAGCGCCCTCCGCACCATGAAGATCATCACTGAAGAGAAGAACATCCTCTGTTTTCAACAAAAGTCCGTCCGGTTTCCCCTCCCTAACCCACATCAACTTTCTTGTGGTGGACAATTAAAATAATCGGCTCTCGAACTCGAAGCACATATCAGGGTCCTGGATGGCCTGACTGCACGAAAAAGGAGGAGGGTAACAGGGTTACCCAATGAAGAGGATTTGGTGGAGGCAAGGGAGTACGATTGGCAAGAGAGGGGTTTCGAGCAGGGCTTCCCACAGGGGCGGCCCGACATTCCAGAGAGCTCCCACCAAGGTGAGGAGTGTGGGGGACAGTTTGATCATGATAGATTCTATGCTCTTGAGCGAGCGCGTGCGCCCAAAGATAGGGGCGACTTGATCTTTCCGAGCGGAAGCGAACAAAGGTACCAAGCCCGGACTTGTGGTACCAAGCCCGGGAGCGGCGGGAGTTGGAGATATTGCGACGGCGTTGCATCGATTCAAAATTGGCATATCTCCCGGGGCCACTTTCGCCGCCACCCCCACAGTAATCCAGGTCCTATCCACACTTTTCTTTGAAATTCTACCTTCTCTTCTATGCGCTATAATTTCATTCAAGTTTGGGGGGAGGTAGTAATTTTGTTGGAGGGTGTGGCGTTTTTTCATTCATGTAGTTGCATTTAGAACATGTAGGATGCATTGCATTAGATGTTTTTAATTAGTTTAGCACGTTTATTGCTTTCTTAGTTGTTTAGGGAGTGAGTTGACCGCTATTGTGTGTTTGTTGATCTTGGGAGCATGTGTTGAACAGTTTATGTTGTTTTAAATTGGGTGTTGAGTGTGAGTTGACCGGGTTGAGAATAATTAATATGGAGCATGTGATTATTGGGATCATGGTTAATATACTTTGAATTATGCACTTACAAGCCTGTGAGCTTTTTGAGCCTTTACTGCTTTCATATTATGCAGTCTTGTTGGTTGATTGAGTGTGTCATTCATGTTATTTTGAATTCTAGAACTTGCTCTGGTATCTCCGTCAAAGTCACATGTTGTATGCATTCATGAAAATGATTTTAGGCCATTTTTGTTAAGCCTTTTTGCCTATCTTATGATATTTGATTTCCCTAGTTAGCCAATTTGAGCCTATTGCCTGATTTTTTTGATAGCCACATTTCAAGCCTTAAAACTTAATTTGATATATCTGTTACCCTAAGCTTGAGCGTATAGCATTGAGTAAAAGGATAGAATAAAGGGTTGAATGAAAGGATATCGAGGAGTTAGAAAATAGTTTATATGTTGGGTGATTGGGAATAAAAGAAGAAAAGGAGGAAAAGTGAAGAATACTCACCAAGGAGTCGGAAAAAAAAAAAAAAAAAAGCGACTGCAGAAGTGAGCCGACCATAAATGAAAAATAGGCTGGAAATTGTGATGTAAGGCAAAGGAGAATGATTTGTATGAAAAAAAGAAGGGAGAAATAGAGAGGTGATAGGATATAAGGCGATTGTGAGTACATAGTTGATTCGTATTAGAATAACTGTTTGAGAAAAAAGATGTGCTTACCAATCTATACGCTTGAGTTGAGTCACTTTATCCATATATCCCCAACTATAAACAAAGTCCTTTCTGATTTGTGAATTGCATACAAACGAGTGGCGGAGATGTGAGACGATTTGTAAGCATATGGTAATTCTTCAACATTGATATGACTTGAGCGAATACACGTCCCTTATTATTCTACTGAGTAGAATATACACTTTATCCCTGAGAGGCATGATTTGAAGTGTTTTACCATGATTTTGATAGACTTGTGCTCCGTGTTAGATATTTTAAACTTGGATGGTTTGTGCTTGATGTCTATGGATAGATGACATGAATTGTGATGCGGTGTTCTTGAGTTGCTCTTCTTTACCCCATTTGTGTTGTCTTGTTTATAAAGTGTTGACCGGGACTGTCAACAGTTTAAGTTTGGGGGTTTGATTGGCATGTATTTTGTATGTATTTTGGGCTTAATTTTAGTTAGAATATGTTGATATGCATGCATTACATGTGTAAATAGGGCTTTATTCCTGTTTTGTGGAAAAGGATTACACTTTGTTCGTTTTGTAGGAATTTATCGATTATTGTAGCATTTTGGCAACAATTCGGAGAATTGCAATCGTCAATACTTGATGTGAAGTACGAAGTTTGGAGTCGAATCGAGAAGAAGTCAAACGAATCGGGCGAAAAAAGGAAAAAATGGCTAAGTGCTTGTTGCTACAAGTGAGCACGGGCAGGGCGTGCTCCCTAGCACAGCCCGTGCTCAATCCTAACTCAGGCCTCAAGGTTCGACATATAGCACGGCATGGTCGTGCCATACAGCACGACCCGTGCTCCATGCTGTGATTTGGACAATTCATGCGGCACCCAGCACGGGCTGGGCGTGCCCTAGCGCACGGTCCGTGCGCCTCTGCGGGAAAAATAGAGTTTGACTCGTTGTGAACTAGATTTCGACCCAAACGAAGTACAAATAGAGCCGGGGCGGCCACAAACAGGGACACGCTGATTTTTGTCCTGGAAAGCAGAGAAAAGAGCAATTTTCCACCCGAGAATTGGAGAGATCGATCAAGACTGCAACCACATTTTCGAGGATTGAAGATAGATCGAGAGATCGTCATCATCCCCGAGTTCACTCATTCCATAGTATCATTATTTACATTTAGTTTAGACATGAACATTAATAATTTGTCTATGGATTATTTCTTTTCTATGTCTGGCTAAACACTTTGTGATTTCCGGGTTTGGGAGTAGGTTAATGGATACTTTTATTTGATGATTCATTGCAATCAAAGTTAATGTTTTCCAACCCTATTCAAGTACTTTGATTTAATTCTTGTTTTATCAAAAAGCTATTGGTTTAACTAGTTTTGATATATTGATTCATAATTCGAACAGATGAGTTTCAATATTAGATCTATGAGTACTTGATACAAATATCTTGCATGATTGAGAAGTCTGTGAATATTTGTAAGGCTTTATAATCTTTTGAACTATTGGGAGTTGGATATCTCATGTTGAGTAAAAATGCTAGCATAGATATTCACATCAACGCTTTTACATGCATCTCGAGCGAGAGGGTAAATTACTTTTGTGATTGGTCTATAGGGAAGAATACGTTTAACTTTGGTTTGATTAATCTGATAATAAAAGGGGATATTAACTGAAACCATAACCCATGAATCCATTCATTCATACTTGATCTTTTAATCCACTCATTGCTTTGTTATTCTAGGATAATTTCTGCTTTAGTGTTAATAAAACCAATCCATCTCAAATTCAATAGTCTAGATAAAAATAAGGCTATTATAATCCAGTAGTTAGTACATTAATTTATTAGTCCATGTGGATTCGACCTTGCTAACCCTATTCTATAAACTGCACCGTACACTTGCGGTGAAGCTAAAAAAAATAAGGCGAACACTTTTACCTTAGCCAATCACCCCCATACCTTTAGGTAATTGTAGGTCGGCTTCCGACCTTTTCATAACTCATATGGGGTTTTATCTTGTCCTTTGTGGGAAACCCTATTTAGAATATGGTTGGCAGAAAGAATTGCTTCTCCCCACAAGTTCTGTGGTAACCCTGAACTAATCAACATAGCATTCATTATGTCTTTCAGGGTTCTATTCTTGCGCTCAGCAACGCCGTTCGATTGAGGTGAGTAAGGTGCCGTGGTCTGGTGAATTATGCCATGTTATTGCAAAATTCCTCAAATGGAACCACATACTCTCCACCTCTATCACTCCGGATTGACTTAATCTAGGTGCTGAGTTGATTCACTATTTCACTTTCGAAGTTCTTAAAGGCATCTATAGCCTCGTCTTTACTTTTCAACAAGTAAACATAACAGAACCTTGTGCAGTCATCAATAAATGTGATGAGATACCTTTTGCCTCCTCTAGTCTGCACAAGTTTCATATCACACACATCAGTGTGAACAAGTTCTAGAGGCACCGTGCTCCTTTTCACTGAATGAAAAGGTGCCTTTGGCATTTTTGCCTCAACACAGATCTCACATTTATATTGTTAGTCTAATTGAACATTTGGTAATAATTTCATATCTACCAATTTCTTTATGGAATTCATGTTACCGTGCCAAAGTCTAACATGCCATAAATCACAAGGCTCAATCATATAAGAGGAAGAAGCAATAGTTTCATTAGCATCATTGGTGCGGCACACAACCATTACATTCATCTTCAACAATCCCTTTTCAAGGTGTCCCTTGCCAATGAATTGCCCATTCTTAGTAAGTACAAAGCTACCAGACTGAAATACTAGTCTAAAGCCATGTTGTACAAGTAATGATCCTGATACAAGATTTTTCCTAATGTATGGGACATGCAATACTTCTTTCAATGTAATTAGCTCCTTCCCAGACGTCATCTTAAGTAGCACCTTCCTAATTCCAACAATGTCAGAAGTTGAAGAGTTTCCCATTTAGAGGCTCCTCCCGGAAATTGGGGTATACGTAGAGAAAGTGTCACGATCCGAGCACACGTGACAAGTCGCACCGGTGTCAACGAACCATTCCCTAGGGTTATCAACAAGGTTAGCTTCGAAAACAACAGCAGACAAGTCCAACTTGGACATACCATTCTCAATGACCAAGTTAGCTCCGGATTGTTTTCCCTTGTTCTTAGGGGCATCCCGATAGTCCATTTGTTTGTGTCCAGGCCTAGCACAGTTGTGGCAGTTTCTTGCAAACTTCTTGGCTTTCTTGTTATTGGGTTTAGCCTTATTGCTATTCCCCGGGTGCTTGCGTTTCTTGTTTGTATTAGATTCCGCCAAATTAGCCTTTACCTCCATCGAGATCTTACCATGCTTGACATTTGATTGCCTATTGCCTTCTTCAATGCGCAATTTCACAATCAAATCCTCCAAGCCCATATGCTTCCTCTTATGCTTGAGATAATTTTTGAAATCCCTCCAACTAGGCGACAACTTTTCAATAATTGCAGCCACTTGGAATGTTTCACACAACTGCATCCCCTCAGCATGGATGCTGTGCAAAATCAATTGCAAGTCTTGGAGTTGACTCATAACAGTCTTGGTGTCAACCATCACATACTCCAAGAACCTGCCGACAATGAACTTCTTGGTGCCGACATCCTTCGTTCTGTACTTTTTGTCCAACGAGATCCACAGTCCCTTGGCAGTACCTTTGAACAAGGCATACACACTGTATAACGCATTATCCAACCCATTAATGATGTAATGCTTGCAGAAGTGGTCCCCTTGACCCCATGCATCAAAGCAACCTTACGATCCATATTAGTATCGCCTCGGGCAACAATATGAGGGTCCTCTTTAAAAAACCTCACCAAACTTAAGATTGTCAGATAAAAGAACATCTTTTGCTGCCATGTTTTAAAGTTAAGCCTGGTTAATCTTTCCGGCCTTTCAGCATGGGTAGCCATGGTTGCTGGAACATGTGTGACAAGGTGTTGCCAACATTGACGTAACACCCAAGGCAGACGAAGAACCATGTGAAGCCTGAAGTGAGGCATCAGGTGTGGTTACACCGAAGGCCACACTCGCTGGAACATCATAATACTGGGGTATGTCAGAAGGTGTGGTCACACCCCCTACAGTCACTGGAGCATAACCGAGCAGAAGAGTGACAAGAGGTATGGTCACACCCCTACAGTCGCTGGAGCGTACGAAAACAGAGGTGTGACAGAAGGTATGGTCACACCCCCCACAATCATCGAACAGAAGCAGGTGTTGGCAAAAGTGTGGCCTAAGTGAGGTCACACCAAAGGCAGAGACAACAAAAATAGGTGTTGTCGGAGGTGTTGTCACACCCGAGGTCACACCTACACAATCAGTAGTCATCGCGTTGCTTGAAGATGCCATAAGTCCAAATTGACGAATAGAGTCTTAAAATTGTTGGGATACAACAAAAATCAAAGGGATACAACGGAGGATAATTCGAACTAACAAACAACTATTACAAACAAAGCGAAAATGAAAGCAATAAAACAAGTCAAGACAAGCGAACTCTTTCTTTAAGACTCTTGTTGCCCCGTCAAGATGCTCACGGTTGCGGGTAATGAGTTTCCCAAGATACAATGACTTTGGTAAAGGATAGGAGCACCACAAATCCTTCTACCAGGTGAACTGAGATAAGTGAGACCCTGAGTGACGTCACATCCTGACTTAACGCTTACTGTGCAGATGCAATTTTTGAGTGACAGACTGTGTATGTAGGTATGCATCAATTTCTGTGATTGTAAATGTGTTTTGCATGTGTTCCACTGAATGGAGGGGTCTTTATTTATAGGAAAAACATAAGGGGTCCTCCAAAAGAAAGCCCTAGTAATTTGGACTCAATAATGTCCATAATTAACGATCAAATCCTTCCTTAGCTTGATTGATTTGTGCAAAGTCAATCCTTCCAATTGTGTCCTCAATCGGTTTAGGAATAATTTTGATCCACTATTTCAAGATTCCATAAAATTGGTGATTTGAGTCAAAGTTGCCTATTTAACAGATAAAATCAAGCAACTTACCAAACACCGGATTTTGACCAATCTACCAATATTCCATATATGTTGGATACATTTACCATAAATACATCTTTCCAAGTATACCATTTGTGCATCAATTTCTCACTCACCAATAAATGATTTTGTGAAAATAATTACACCACTCGTTTCCAAAATTAACGAGTCTCAACACTTGGAATTTTGGCTTACCAAAACCAAATTTTCCAACACCCTGTTTGTCTACGCAGGAACCCACTTTTCTCCAATGAAATGCCTTGACTCATATATATCCACCGCAAATAAGCGAAAGAGATTACTATAGTAACCAAAGAAAACATGGAGTCCCATCTCAATGTGGTTTCCCTGTTGGTGGTGGCGGAAGAGAATTTTGAGAGCAAGAGGTGTGGAATTATACATAGTAATTAGGAAAATTAGATGCAACTTTAATTATTGTTAAATAATTATGATACTGCACCAGTTTTGGAACCACTTACTATAATTTCGGTAATAATTAGACATCTGCTTTAGAACTGTTGTCTAAAAAGCTGGTGTCAAATTGCAAGACCCGTTATAAATAGACACCGGTTTTGAAAATTTGATGCCAAAACTGGTGTCTAGTTGATGGTGCCCTTTATATTAGACAACGGTTTTGGAAACTCGCTGTCTATTATCAATGCATCACTAATAAGATAATGGTTTTGTAAGAAACCGATATTAAAAGGAAAAGTCACCAAAAAAGTCATAAAACCGATGTCTTTATGGTGATGTCTATTTGTAGTTTTCTTGTAGTGATGGGCAGGGTTATGCGGGATCTGAGCGGGTTAGACAGGGCCTAATCAAAAGCAGACATAAGCGTACAAAGAAAGACTAGCACCTAAACGATGACTAATCAGAGCTAGGCGGCGATTTTTAGAACGGTGGTCACAACAAAGAATTCCAAACCCTTTATGCTCTTAACCCTCGATATGGCCACATGAAAATGACCATGACTGAATATCGGTGTTGGCAGGTACAAACCATCATGAAAGAGTGTTTGACTGTGACTTTTATTTATAGTCATGCAAAGAAAACAATAAGTGGAAATTATCTTTTTTGAAATTTAAATGGCAATCTCCTTTCTGAAGAGCTTAATTTCATCGTGGAATAAAAACTTTACTCTCAATATTAGACATAATCTTTGCTTCAATAATATGATCATTGAGTTGTGTAATCACCAATATGGTGCTATTACATAATCCTGAAGATTGATCCATATTTCGTATTAGCATCACTGGCACCCCAACCTTAAATTTTAAGATGTGGTTTGGAATTCCTGAACACTCGATGTTGTTTAAGAAATATGTTGTGTAAAATTTTGAAAATTCCAAATATTTTGCATATGCTGTCAGAACAAATATATATCCTCTCATATACTGGAATCATAGACATCACATAGTCATTCACCGACTCCACAATATTATTCGTTGGTGCAAGTATTACTCTGGCTTCAAAAAATGAAGGATTGCGAAAGTTACTCAGAATTGAAGGGTAAGTACTTTCTGCAATAGCTGCAATATGACTCTTACATTTTGGATCAGTATATAATCAAGAATATCAATTAATGTTTCCCCATCAACTTCTACCCCAACTTCACCATCTCAAATTTTTAGAGCAGGTCAATAATTTCATATATTTATAAATAAAAAATACAGAATAGAAAGCGAGTAACCACCAAGAAAGAGAAGTACACATTATGCAGCAGATCACTTTTTAACAGACTGAAAGAAAATTAAAGTAATATCTATCATCGATTCAGCTGAAAGACGTTCATTACTTGGACATCGAAGATAATGAGTTTCATACTTTTCTTCTTTTCAGGATTATATTGCCAGTGTGTATACCATAACCGCTTACATCATACTTTAATCTTCCATGTTTCTTTGTATGAGTGATATCTGAGATATTGTTCACTTTGGTAGTCATGCCAAACAATAGTATGTCAGCGGGTATTCGTTTTTCTCAATAGTTCTTCTACAAAAAATATATATTTTGAACTAATTGAATCTTTAATTTCTCAATAAAAGCATTGACTTTTCCAAAGAGATTGTGAGAAAACTCTTTATTTTTGGGATTATATTTTATTTTTTTGAGTTGAGATTATTTTTTCTTTGCGGATATGAGACAATTTATTAAGTCTTTTTTTTTCTTGCTTGCTCATTATTGACATAAAAATAATATATTTAAGCTTTAAAGATAGTCTAGATAGAATTCTTGATTTTTGGATTACTTGTTATCTTTTGAATTTATTATCTTTTAAATTATAAATTATACTAATTCAAATGAGAGAATATCTTCTACAAAAATATTAATTTTTTAATAGAAGATAACACATTCTTAAGTCTATTTTGTTTCTTGCTTGCACATTTTCTGCAATTATTTTATCTATATAATATATTCCAAGCTGTGGGGAGTTTCTAGGTATATTGGTATAGATTATAATACATAAATATAGTTTACTATATTTCAACAGGAGATTTTATCCATTTAGAGAATAAAATAGAAGTAGAGATATAAACATATATTGGAAAAACATCAATGATAAGTCATAAGTGATTTTGGAAAAATAAAAATTGGTTGATAGAATCTTTGATATAAAATATCAAAAAAATTAGAAATACTATTTTCTAATCATTTGATCTAATTTCTAATGTCGTTTTTATATAAATTGGAAACTATTTTCAGCATGTAAACATAAATATTTCTAAAAGATAAGAAATTTGAAAAATAGTGTAGATAGAATAATTGATGTTTGGATTACTTGTTATCTTTTAAATTTGTAATCTTAAACTTGTTGTCTTTTAATTATAAAATATATTATAATTTGTTTTCTGCATTTGTTTTGTATGTATATTAATATATTTATAAACTTTAAGATAACAAATTTAAATGATAATGTAGATAGAATACTTGATATTTGGATTACCTGTTATCTTTTAAATTAAAAAATATATTATCAATTCACTTTTTTTAAATTTGTATATAGGGATGCCACATGAATAATTGTAAATCAACCATATGGAATTGGGAGAATGGGGAATTGACACATGTCCAAAATTAATTAGATGATGACATGTGTCAACTTTATTTCTTCTTTTAGTATATAGGTTGATTTTCCAGAGTTAATTCACGAATAAACAAAACTTGTATTACATGTTGCAATTGTATTTTACTCTTTGGGGAGGATAGTTTAGTCGGGAAATTTTTTAACATAATATTTATAAGTGACTCGCTTATTATATATATATTGATATACATTCGGAAGGAAACACACACACACACAAGGCATAACAAGAACTGATACAATAAAAGAATTTTGATATTTACATGGATATTCGAGGGGTGTAAACGATCCGAGCTGAGCCGAGCTTTAGACTGTTTGCCAAATATTTGTTTAACATTATACGAGCTTGAGCTCGAGCCGAGCTCTCTTTAGATCTATTTGTGTTCTTTTGATAAATTTTTATAGTGTTTGAATTTGTTCATGAACGCATTCGCATTCGAGTTCGTGTTAATTGCGTGTTCGTGAACACTGAATAATTTTGTTCGATAATAATAAATAAATAAACAAACAAACAAAATTACCTTTGATGAGTTTATGTTCATTACATGTTCGTGAACAAATTCAACTTTAATTTATATGTTAATGATAAAAATTTTAATATAGTAATTTTATATCTTTTTTTTTATATTAAATAGAATTATATATTATATTATACGAATTACATATGTGTAACTTTTCAATATTTATATTTAACTTATACGGATAATTTTAATTTTAAAATGAAGCTACATGGGCATTTTAATAAACATTTTGTAAACAAAACATTAAACGAGCGTGTTCACGAGCTTAATGAACGAGTATATAGCTGTTCAATCTTTGTTCATTTATTAGACAAGCCCTAAATTTATTCATTATATGCTCGTTAACTAAATAAACGAACGTAGACTAACGCTATCCGAACTTGTTCACGAGTTATTTGTCAAACGCTCTGTTCATTTACAGCCATAACGGATATGTTCAGACCTTTTTTTAGTACAAATCATGCGAGGGAAGGAGAGGGGGGAATTGGACCCCAGACCTCTGGTCTAGACATGAGAATCTTTAACAAATAAATACTATCCGATTCTCATATTTAGACTCGAAAAAAGAGGGTTTTACTTGTCTTTAGTTCCAAAATATTTTTTTTAGTACAAATCCTGGTAGGGGAGGGAGTGGTGGGATTCAAACCCCTCACCTCTCTCTAGTCCCGAAGAGTTTTTAACCACTTGACTACTTGTTTGAATCCCTAATTACAAAATATCCAGGTAAACTAAAAATAATAAAAACGTTTTGCTCTCTTCGAATTTCTAATTTTTCTTTTCTGTACGAGTCAATATACTTTTGCACCCTCACAAAATTAAAAATTCTAGTTAGAACCCTCTGTCAGTTTCTTTTTTTTTTTTTTTTTTCCCGAAGTTTGCCCCTAGATTGGAAATTCTTGAAGATCCGAGCTAAATTTGGTGGCCTTCTAGGAAAATCACCTAGTATGGATTTATTGTTGTCACTTACGCAAGTCCTTAATTTGTTAACCAAAGCATTCTTTCTATAGAGAAAAAACAGACCTTTCAAGCGCTGCAGTATCTGAAAAGAATCAGACAATTAAGCGAATGTTAGGTGAACTTGCCGTGATGAAATTGTAAATAAACAGAGTTAAAGCATCTCCAGGACTGTATTGTTTGAGCACAATTTATCCACTACTTTGACAATTTAATTATGCAAAAACTTGTATAAGACCGTCTTACGGGGCTAAATTCGTAAGATGGATCCTACTTATCCAACCCATTTCCCTTACCTGCCCCGGATTAAGTTATTTTTAATTTTCTTTTTCAGTTTTTTTTTTCTTTTTTGATTTTGAACTAGAGTTAGTTTTTCTTTTTTCCTTTTCCCGTCTTCGTCTTCTTCTTCTGTTCTTCTTCTCGCATCTTCTTCGTCGCCGATATAACTTCTCGCTTCTTCTTGCTTTGTGTGTGTTTTCGTCCTTATTTTTTTGGGTTTTTCTCGTTTCCTCATTTCTAAAGTGCCGTTGGCTTTTGCTCGTGGCCGAAGTGTCTTTCCACTATTGAAGTTTGCAGGTTTGTAAATTAGTTTGATAGTTTCTTTAAAAAAAATTGCACTATTTTTTGAAAATATATTTTTGGAGATTTTTTATATTTTACTGAAATGGAATGATTTGTAGATTTGTTTGTTGAACTTTTTATTAAACTACATTTTTGTTAGATTTGTTGTTAGATGGTGACTGAAATTGTGAACAACATTATTAGAAATACTTAAGATACAAACATTATTGTTATTGTACAAATTTGTGAACATTGATGCTTGAAAGTATTAGAAATTGTCTTACAAGTATTAGAAATTACCTTAAAAGTATCAGTTTTATGTCATTGTATTTCAACATTGAACGTATATTATATCACTCTGCTTGTTAGATCTTTGATACTTGAAAATATCAGAGATTACCTTAAAAGTATCAGAAATTGCCTTAAAAGTATCAATTTTATGTCACTGTATTTCAACATTGAACATATATTAGATCACTCCGCATATTAGATCTTTAATATTTGAAAGTATCATAAATTGCCTTAAAAGTATCAGAAATTGCCTTAAAACATTAGTTTTATATCACTGTATTTCAACATTGAACATATATTATATCACTCTGCATGTTACATCTTTAATGCTTGAAAGTATTATAAATTGCCTAAAAGTATCAGAAATTGCCTTAAAAGTATCAGTTTTATGCCACTATATTTCTGATGCATAAAAGTATCAGAAACTGTCTTAAAAGTATCATAAATTTCTCCATAAAAGTATCAGGTTTTATACTCTTGTATCTTTGTGCATTTTGTAATAAAGTGTTTGTGTATTCATTAAATAAACAATGTTTAGTTTATAATTATTGTATGCGTTTTGATTATTTTTTTTTTGCTAAGGTCGTGTTAAGACGCAAGTTAAAAGTTGAATATTGTGCGAGAATCATTCTAACTGATTTGAATGAATTGAAAGTGGAAATAGAGCAAGAACTGCATAATCTCAAGGAACCCAATAAACCTATGGAACCCATCAAGAAACAGAAAAATGAAGCAGGAGAAACCACAAATGTTGACACTATATATTTTTTTGGATGATACTATATGTTTTTATCCCACAGAAGGGTGTTTTTTTGTGAATGTTTTTTTGGCAAACTTTCGTGATTACGTATATAGTTTTTCTCATTACATCTTGTCTTATGTTGATAATCCTTTTGGCATTTTGAAAATGCAGTATAATCTAAAAGTATTCATTTTAATGCTGAAAAGTATCGTTAATTGCACAACAAGTATTCATTTTGTGTCAAACGATTTACAAAATTCAAATGATCTTTATAATGTGTCCAACACTATGACCCCCTCATACTTCATGCGTCTTTCAGAAGAGCATACGGAGTATTTCTACATCACAACTCTATTAATTTGAGATCTAGTGTTGCTTTACGAACACTAAACCCGAGTGCACAACTATGATCACGATACAACTTATGTATATCATCAAATGTCTTTGTTTTCAACTAAACTAGAGAACCAGATATATCCATAGTGTCATTGTGTATTCTGGAAACATTTAAATCTAGCACAACACATATTAAAAAAAATGGTGCTTTTTTAGTAAAAAGTAATACTTTGTCTATAAAATGTAATACTTTCTCCCACTGTTACTGTGTTTTGGTTTGTAGTATCTCCTAAATCCAAATTTTCGCACTCAATGATTTATATATCGTCTTCATCATTAGAAACAACAACTAATGAGTCTAAGTTTTCATCTCAACATACAAATAAATAAATTATTATATCAAAAAATCATATATAAAACTAAAAAAGTGTCATTGAGGCTTTTTTTATTTTAATATGTAAATATTAAATTGTCAATATTCATATTAAAAGTATTATATTCATTGCTCAAATGTATCACTGTTTTAAAATCAAGTATCAATTTTTATTTTACAGAGTTTGAAATGTTCAAGTATTATTGCCATCACAAAAGTATCACATTTAATCTCAAAAGTATCATTTATTTGCTTAAATGTATAATTTTTCACAGTAAAAAATATCACTTTTTATTTAACAGATTTTAAACTGTTCAAGTATCATTGTCCATCAGAAAAGTATCATATTTAATCTCAAAAGTATCATTTTTTGCAATTATTTATGAAACTGAACTGAGTACATTACATCATTCATCAATGAATCGTTCTTATCTGCATTCTTCATTGCAGAAATCCTTTTCTAACCATTGTTGTTGTTGAATATGTTTGTAAGCAATATTTTTCTACAATTTCGTATCAATATAGAATCCAAAATTACAAGGGTAATGGTTTAATTTTTTTTGCAGTGGAGGGATGATTATGGTTTATGTGGAGGCAACAATGGAGATTTGCATATCTACGAGAGTTGCAGACATTCGGGATCAGTAGACCTGCGAGAGCTTGTGTCTGTGAGGGTAAGAGATGAAGGAAAGAGGAAAAAAATAAGAATGGAGAAAGAGAAGAGCAGTGTAAGAGATGCGAATGGAGAAGAGACGAAAAAAAAAGAGGAGAGAGAAATAGAGTAGCGATTTTTTTCTTTTGGCAAAAACTCATATAGGACCGTCTTACAGGTCTAAATCCGTAAGACGGATCCTATTGACCCGCGGATCCTGTTGACCAGGTCCGCGGGTCAAAGCCACCTGCTCCCTTTTTTTTTATTTTTCCTGTTTTTCTTCCTCAGTTAAAGTAACAGTTTTATGAGAAAAAATATCGGTTTTTTTAGATAAAGTATCATATATTTTAATATAGCCAAAATTATGATTACCTTACATTGAAGGAAAAATGAATATATTAGAGTTAAAGTAACACCTTTATGAGTAAATATATATATTTTTTGAGACAAAATATCATGTTTTAAGAGTAAAAGTATTTGTTTTTTTTAAATAAAGTATCACGTTTTTTAACATAGTCACATATTATGAATTCAATAAAGGAAAGATGAATAATAAATATGATAGAGTTAAAGTAATACTTTTATAAGTAAAAAAATTTATTTTTTGAGATAAAGTAACATATTTTTAAATATAGTCACAAATTATGAATATATTACAATAATATATATATATATATAAATAACATAGTTAAAGTAACACTTTTATACACTAAAATATCTATATTTTGAGATAAAATATCATGTTTTTTAATATAGTCACAAATTAGGAATGAAGGAAAGAAGGAAAAATAAAAAAATAAATATGATATAGTTAAAGTAACACTTTTATAAGTAAAAGTATCCGTTTTTTGAGATAAAGTATTATGTTCTTTAATACAGTCACATATTAGGAATTTAGTACATCTAAGAAGGAAAGATATATTTGACATGAGTTAAAGTAACACTTATATGAGATAAAATATCATGTTTTTTAGTACAATGAAGAAGAAAAATAAATATGACGAGCTTTGAGAATTTGTATTAATTTATGAATGAGTTATATACATTTCTTTTTTGAAAGGAATGAATTATATTCATTGTTATACGGAAATTGCACAACAAGCACTATTGGTCCAATGGTAGAAGTACTTTGCCATGTTATAGACACATTCAGTGCGCGCGCTGATGAGTTATATTCAAGGGATCCGTCTTACGGATGTAAGACATTCCTATCTGAGACCTACTCAATTAATTATACCTACCTCATTATTAGTCTTTCGGTAAGTTATATATGACTATATTCTTGTTAATTTTATTTTTTGTACCTTTTTTAAAATTTCTTAATTGGCAAAAACTTGCGTGAGACGGTCTCACGGATTTAGATCCGTGAGACGGAGCCCTTACACAAAGTTTTAAAGGTTTTTTTTCAGATTTTATTTTTCTTAGGGTTTATATTTGTGTTTTTAGGGTTTATTTTATTTCTTGGGTTTATTTTTAATTAATTTGGGTTTTTAGGATTTTTAGTTTTTTTTAGGGTTTATTTTTATTTTTTGGGTTTATTTTTGTTTTTCGGGTTTATTCTTCATGGTTCATGTTTTTAGGGTTTATTTTTGTTTCTTCATGGTTCATTATTATTTTTAAATTTATTTTCATGGTTCATGTTCTCAAGACGGAGTCCTTAGGAGGTCCGTCTCACGGATTTAGATCCGTGAGACCGTCTCACAAGAGACTTGCTCTTCTTAATTAAGCTTGATATGATTTTGGTAATATTTAACTCGAAGACCTTCCATTTTCACTAGTAACATGCTAATGATTTGTTCATATCAGTGTTCTAAAAAGCGCTAGGCGCTAGTCGGGCAGGCGGAGTTTAGATATGATTAGTCGGGACCTAGATGGGGTTAAGCGGGGCCTAATCAGAAGAAAAACTTAGGCGAAGAAGGGGAGCCTAGTGCCTAGGCTGAGACTAATCAGAGCTAGGCGGGGATTTTTAAAACAGTGGTTGATATTGCCAGCCGGACCTCATTTATATAGTAATGATTCTTTGATTACCAAGGAGGATTGAGAATTTTTCCTATAATTCCAAAATAAAAATGAAACATAAAAATAAAAAAAAGGTAGAGTAATTCTCATTGCAGTTTCAAGAAACCTCAAAATTATTGATATCTATGTTATTAAATTTTGTGAAAACAAAAATTTTTTGATCACTATTTATCCTAGCAAATTTGTGCACGACTCCACTATTTAGGGATGATAAAACTCCCCCATGGTTCTAATTACCAAAAAAGCCAGATATTTTCAAAAATTACAAAAAAGTCCTTGAAGTTTGATGTTGTCGAAAATGTAAATATTTTCGGGTTTTTTTTATTAATCCAAAACTTAAGGATTTTTTTTCCTTTTGTAATTATTCCATTAATTTATTGCAACTTGGTCCAGTTAGACCTCTACCGTTGTATCCAAAAACAAAGGTGGTTGCAGTAGGTTAGAGTCCTTACCTGTATTGGTTCATCAAACTTCCTCAACCCTTGAACCTTTTTGCCTCTCTATTCGAAAACATTTACCATTTTTTTCAACAAAACATGCAAATCTTTCGCCAAGTATTAAATCCAAACCAGGACCTCCACATTTTCAGCACTAAATATTTTCAAGGAAAGCCTTTACTCCAAAATCCATGCAAAAGAAAATGATCAAGCTGAGAACATTAGTATCAATTTACGCGATTTTTTCGTTGTTTCTTGTCGATGGATACAACTGCAAGATAGTCCAATTCATCTTTGGGGATTCCCTTTCAGATGTTGGCAACAACAATTATCTTTCCAAGAGCCTTGCTCGAGCTAGCCTCCCGTGGTACGGCATCGATTTTGGTAATGGATTGCCTAATGGGAGGTTCTCTAATGGAAGAACAGTTGCTGATATTATAGGTAACTTAAAAAAAATCTGGATTGATATGATATGATTTTGTTATGGGTAAATTGCAGTTTGTCCTGTTACTAGTTACTACAGGGGTGTGACAGAATTGCATAGTCCTTTTTAAAATTTTGGGTAGGCAAGCTTACCTTGTATCTCCAAAAATATCTCTTATCTAGTCCTCAATTCGTCGAAAATTTTAAAATCTCACATGAGATGCATTTGAACACGGAAAATAGGAAATTTTCAAATATCCAGCCAAAAAAAAGAGTTTTAAGTGTTGGCAAAAAACCCAATATTGGCCGGACCATAATTTTTTGCCGGAGATTCAAAAATCCTCCAATGTTTTGTATTCAGGTGCAACTCATGTGAGATTTTCATAGCAGTTTTTGCAATATACCTATTTTTTTTATACACATATGGAAGGATAAATGTATTAGTGGTAACATTTCCATTTTCGAATTCCCAGGTGATACCATGGGACTTCCAAGGCCTCCAGCATTCCTGGATCCGTCTCTAAACGAAGATCTTATACTCGAAAATGGAGTGAATTACGCCTCTGGAGGCGGTGGGATTTTGAATGAAACAGGATCATATTTTGTAAGTTGAATTCATTCATCTGATCATTACATCAAATTAAGAATAATTACAAAACTACTCCGGAAGTTAACTCCAACTATCTTTTAAAATTACAAATACCCCCTTAAATTTGTATTTACCTGACAAATACTCTCTCCTGAGGGTGCAATTTGTAAAATAGAAACAAATATCAAGCGGTATATGTAATTAGGCAAAACCTTAGGGGTAGTTTTTGTAATTATCCCTGTCAAATTATTGCAACTTTCTTGACAGGCGTATTGAGTTTGAGTTTCATTTTCCAGGTCCAGAGATTTGGCTTGTACAAGCAAATAGAGCTATTCCAGGGGACACAGGATTTGATAAGAGCAAAAATTGGAGAAAATGAAGCTGATAAGTTTTTCAAGGAAGCTCGATATGTGGTTGCACTTGGAAGCAATGATTTCATTAACAACTACTTAATGCCGGTTTATAGCGATTCCTGGACCTACTCGGATAATACTTTTATCAAGTATTTGATGGATACACTCCGGAACCAACTCATAGTAAGTCATCACCATATACAAGCAATGCTGGAGACAGAGGATACTGGGCCCCGGTCCAGGCCTGTCTCCGGTGAGGTCGTGTTAAGAAATTTAAAAAAAATAGTTATAGCTTATATTACTTTTTTGAGTTTCTTGTCTGACTCATCCCACTTTCATGTGTTGCCTCCGCCGTTGTATACAAGAAGTCAGCTATTTAACTCATCGGTTCACTTTACATGTGTGTTTCGTGTATTTTGTAGAGCCCTAGAGCCGTCCATCTTTCTTGTCACTCACAACTTATTTTGGTAGAACTCAAAGAACATATCTGTTTTTCTCATAGTCTTGCATTTGTGTAACCTGCAGGTGCTGCACGGTTTAGGCGCCCGACAGCTGATGGTGTTCGGGCTGGGGCCGATGGGTTGCATCCCACTTCAAAGAGTGCTCAGTACATCAGGTGGATGTCAGGACAGGACAAACAAACTGGCCCTTAGTTTCAACCAAGCAACTAGCCAACTTATGACTGAACTGTCTACAAGTCTCCCGAATGCAACATTCAGATTCGGAGATGCTTACGATGTTGTTAACGACTTAATCACCAATCCAAACCAATACGGTGAGCCAAACATGACATATGGATCAACAACTTCTGCTACTCGTTTATCCTTAGTTATAATTACAAAAAGGGATAATTACAGAAACCCCCCTGAGCTTTGGGCTAATTACCAAAAAACCCAGAGTTTTTCAAAAATTACACAAAATCCCTTGGTGTTTGATTCCTTCTAACATTTTCCTCTTCATAAGCAAAAAAATATTTCAAAATCCCCTCATATCTATAAAAATATTACAACTACCCCCAAAAATTTAAGACATAATCAAACTTGAGGTTTATTTTTGTAATTTTGAAACATTTCTAGTTTTTTTTGTAATTAGCCCAAACCTCAAGGGTGTTTTTGTAATTAAATCTAACAAAAAAGAAAAATAGTCTTTTTCGTTTTGTAACTTGAACTAGTGGGAGATTTAGTCTTCCAGATGGTCACCTTTAAATTTTTATCCAATATCTTTTAAAATTTTGGAAATTTAGTCCAATTTTTATCCACTGATGTGTCTAGGAATTTTAGGAATTTTGGTGGTTCGGTGCAAAAATTAACATGTCAAAACACCAAAATTGATCATAAAATTTGTGGATTTCAATACCTAGTTGGCAATTTTCCCAAATTTTTGACATGTTTGTACCTCACTGGTCATAGTTAATAATTTCCGATAAAATTACACAAATTTGGTCAAAATCGGACCAAATGTCCAAATTTTTAAAAAATATTGGAGCAAAATTTAAATATGACTACTTAGATTACTAAATCTCCAATTAGTACTATGACCGGAAAAAAAGTTTCCCTTACAAAAACTACGGCCGAGGTTTAACTTACTTACAAAAAACTCCAGTTATCTTTTAAAATTATAAATATCATTTAAGATTTGTATTTATCTAACAAATATCCCATAGTGCAATTTGCAAAATAGAAACGAATGCTAGGGAGGTGTTAGTAAGTTTGAAAAATAAATATTTTTTTTTTTTTATAATTAAGCTAAACCTCATAGTGGTTTTTATAATTATTCCTAACAGTATTCTGATAATTTTTGTTTGAATCATATGTAGGATTCAGTAACTCGGACTCTCCGTGTTGCTCGTTCGGGAAGATTCGACCAGCTCTAACGTGTATTCCAGCATCGACTTTGTGCAAAGATAGAAGCAAGTATGTGTTTTGGGATGAATATCATCCGTCGGATAGTGCTAATCAGCTGATCGCTAAAGAGATGATCAAGAAGCTTGGATTTAAGCCTGTTAATCAAACAGATTCCCCTTCCCCTGCACCTTCTATTTCTCCATCTGTTGATGGGAATTAGATTTTTCACAGTTTTCTCGAATAATTATGAGATTTATCACATGTAAACATTCAAACTTTCTCTTTTATGAGATTTTGTGAACCTGTTTGACTATGCTCGGATTTGTTCTATAAGAATCTAGCTTATGTACTATTGAGCTTTTTACGTGTTGTTTATGTTTTGCTGCTAACCATGGAAATGGCTTATCAAACATGTAATATATTAGGATAATTGGCATTTTGCACCCTCAAATTACACATATTTGGTACTTTATACCCTAAAGTTACAAAAATAGCAGATTGCACACTCAAATTGATATTTACCTTGTGAAGTGCACCCTATGGAACAAAAAATACATTTTAAAAAGAGTGGGCTGGTTTTTTAGCCTTTTTGGCCAAACAAAAATGTTTTTTTTTTCAAACACATGTGTTTTAGCCATTTTGACGAGGAAATTGCACTTTTAGTCCCAAGAGATACGATGTGTTGCAATTATAGTCCCATGATTTCAAAATGATCCCACTAGAATGATTTTATTGCAAATTTCATCCCAACGTCAATTCTTCCGTCCATCTAACTGCCAAATCCGTCAAATCCCATTTTGGAGGGAAATTTCTTGGACTTTTCTTATTTTTTTTAATTATTCATCTCTTATGGACCCATGGTTATGATTATGTTAATCCACTATATATTAAAATAATGTAGTTTTTTTATTGTGGGTCCAAATTAGTTTAATTTATTTTGCTCAATTATTGTTCAATTCCCACTACCAGAGAAAGTGATGTATTACTTTACAATTAACTATACAAATATCAACATGTGTACTATAGAAAGGAAAAAAATAATCATCAACAACAAAATAATGCCATCGACTGTTTGCATTAAAAATTACCAAAACATCATATAATGTTAAAACATATTGCTAAACATCAGATATTGCCATCCGATTTACATCAAAATAGTGCCATTAATTGTTTGCATTAAACACCCCTTCTGTCAACAAAAGATTTTTAACAGCAAAACAACATAAAACTACTCTTTCTTTTTCCCATCTGTCTTGGATAGCTTGAAAGTTGATGTTGCACATGCAGCCTTTTTCCTTGCCTGGTTGTCCAACCAAACACTTATCAGACTAAATAAAAGCAAAAAATTAATAGAAACAAAAAGTGAAACACTTACAGTCATTTTTCTTTTCTGTCCAACAACATCATTAGGGGTGTTCACTACTTTCTCCATTTCCTGTTAGGCAAAAAAAAAGACTTTCAGTAAATATCATTATTGCTAGTAATTAGTGAAATAAACATTAAATCAATTTACATTTGCATTGTCTTCATCATGTGTTGGATGAGGAAAGTCTACTGGTTGGGTTAACTCCTTGTCTAAACCCTCTTTAGCCAGCTTTTTCCACTTACAAGCCCTTTGGTTGTGCCCATTCTGTACACACCACCTGCAAGTTATTGAATATTTTTGTTTACCAAGTTTCAATGCATTGTTGTTTCTTTTGTTTCCTTTTTCCCCTTTTTCATCAGCCCCAAGCCTCCTTGCCCTCGAAGGTCTTCCTCTCTTTCTTCCAAAGTTAGGAGGAAGTGGTGGAATATATCCAGTTTTCTCCCATAATATTGGACCACTCATTGTCACTATCAAAATCATCTTCACTGTTATCATCAATTGACATTCCAGAATCATTTGATGGGTCTATACCACCAAAGTCATCATCTTTATCGGAGTTTTCATTTTCATCAAAAGGTCCTCCCTCTGTGAAATTGTCAATCAAAACATCAAGATCAATCTGATCAAAATAACAATTTTCATCCCCTACTTGTTTACTCATTTCCATTACACTCTTCCCTTTTTCAATGTTTTTATCAATCTGATTTTGAGTGTTCTTAGTCATGCTATTATCAATGTTTTCAAAAATCTCATTTTGAATGTTTTCAGTCATGCTTGTATCAATGTTTTCAACGATCTCCCCTGCATATAACAACAACAAAAATTGAAGCAAAAACTAAAATGCTGGTCATTTTACCATTAAATAACAAAAATGCCAAACATATTTGATGCCCACAAAAATATTAAAAAAATCTAACAATATCACTAAAATCAAGTCATCTTACCATAATATGGGGTAGGAAACTCCAGCATATGTGTTGATCAAGGTACTCCCAAGTCTCCTCAATGCTAAATGTCGATCTTCAAAAACAAAAAGTTATTTTAAAATGGAAAACTAGGGCACAAACTGGGGCATAAGTCAGTTTCAGGAGAAAAGAAATTTTGGGAAAAGTGAGGCAGAAGCATGGGCGCTTCACATTCCTAGGCTGCTAGTTTTTTTTTTAAACTAACATACACTTGTGTTGCTCCGTTAACTTTTTGACGGAGTGGGACTAAATATGCAATCCAAGATTTCTTATGGGACGGTTTATGCTCAAATTTCAGGATTGGGACTAAATATGCAAGTTGTGGGACTATAATTGCAACACCTCAAATTTCACAGGACCAAAAGTGCAATTTTCTCCCATTTTGACACATGAAATTCCACAATGGCCCCTGTTTACCTTCTCTTCGAGTGAAAACTGTTCCATAACTCGAAATCTACTTGGCAAAAGCATGAAATCGGAGATCTGCAAAAAATGGAACCTTCCACCGCCGCACAATCGACTTCGCAACAGGTATGTATTTCGAACTCACCTACTTCCTCTAATTTCATGAATTTTGTTGAATTAGTTAGTTTATAGTTGTTTTAGGTTAGGATTTGTTGTAGATTTTGTAGAAATTCTAGGTTTTAGACAAATTAGGTGTTGAATTGAAAAGCTTGAACTTCGTTAATGGTGGTTTGGGGGTGGAGATGAAGACGACGAAGGTTTCACAATGTAACTCGCCATCCGCAAACTAACTTGATATCGAGTCAGTCTAATGTTTGCCTTATTTTTAGCTTCACCGCAAGTGTACAATGTAGTTTATAGAATAGGGTAAGCAAGGTCGTATCTACGGAGACTAATAAATTAGTGCGCTAAGTATTGAACCAAAATAGTTTTATTTTTATTTAGACGATCTTAATTTGATGATTGTTGTAGAGGTAAAGACAAGAATAACCACAAGAATACAAGATACTAAGAATAATGGAATTATCAAGAGAATGAAATGGATTCCCGGATTATGGTTTCAAAAATATTCATCTTGTTGTCCGATTTAATCAAAGCCAAAGTTATTATCAATACGCCTATAAGACGATCACAACGGTATTTTATCCTCCCTCTCGAGATGTATATAAAGTGTAGATTGAAATATCTATGCTAGCATCTCTACTCAACATAAGATACACAACTCCCAAATGCACAAAAGATCAAATATCCTCACAAATATTCACAAACCTCTCGATTATGCAAATATTCATGTCAAGTACTCAAGATCTAATATTGAAGCTCATCTCTCGAATTATGAATCAATATATCAAACAAGTTAAATCATTGGCCAAGTGATAAAACAAGAATAAGAACAAAGTACTCAAATAGGCTTCAAGATAATAACTTCAACCAAGATTAAAACATTCAACAAGAGTTCAATTAATCTACTACAAAACCCTGAAATCACAAGATGTTTAGCTACTCATTACAAATAAACAACTCATAGACAAATTGTTCATATTCATGACAAGCTAAAATGAAAGATTAAAGCACAAAGAATGAGAAAACTTAGGGAAATGGATAATCTCTCGATTTATCTTCAATCCTCAAGCTCCGATTCGACCCGATTCTTCTCTTGATTCTTCCTTGATGAAGTTGAGCTATTTCTTGTGTTCTTGGGTCCTTTCCGGACCTTTCCTCCCCTGGTGTGCGCCCCAAAAAGTGGTATTTATACCCTTTTAGAAGCCTAGGTCAATTTGCTGTCATTTTTGGAGTTTTCTGCAAGAACGCACGGGTCGTGCACCCACGCACGGGCTACCCGTGCGCCACCTCGTAGAAAACATCCAGTCTCTGTAGGGCGCACGGGTCGTGCGTCCACGCACGGGTTACCCGTGCGCCACCGAAACGTCCAAATTTGTTTGCGGGTGCTTCATAAGAGTTGTAGCCCTCTCTTTTAGCTTTCCATAGCCACTTGAATCAGCTCAATATCAATTTTGTAGAGAGAGTTATGACCAAAATACTAAACCCTGCCAGTGCTGGAAATTCCATACGCGTTTGGATGTTCCTTGAGATAAATCTCCTTGTTGTTTGATAATCCATGCTTCTTTTGCCACACGACTCATCACTATGACTCTAGACTCCATATAGTTGGCTTCCAATTGGGTATAATCGCTCGATTCTTGATGATTCTAGGTAGCAATGCTCGTATTTGTCACAAAATCACTCCAAATATCGTTAAATTCCTACAAAACAAGCAAGCGTAATATCTTTTCCACAAAGAGCGAATATATACCATTTCATACACGTTATTGCATGTTTATAAACAATTATAGCCATAAATATGCCCTAAAATACATGCAAAACTCACACTCAACCCCAAACTTAAACTGTTGGCCGTCCCGGTCAACGTTTTTAAAAATTAGAGAAAACATGATTGGGAGTAATGAAAAGTAGAACGCACAATAACTCCATAAAATTCACATTGTTTATCGTAGGTGTCAAGCAATGAATCAACCAAGCCTCAAACATCTAACATAGAGCACCTATCAAAGAAACCATGGTAAATGTTAAGAATTACGCCTCACAAAGATCAAGTGTATACTCTCATCTCAAATGAATATAGGATGTGTTTACGCTCAATTCAATTCAATGTTGAAGAATTACCATAGGCTTGCAAATCGTCTCATATCTCCGCCACTAGAATGTATGCAATTTGTGAATTAAAAGGACTTCTCTCTTTGGTTGTAATGAAGGCTCTTTGGTTAGGGTAGGAAAATATAGATAGAGTGACTCAAACTCGAGCGTATAGACCGGTGAGCATATAAATCATCTACGTTAAAGCTTAATATGCTACCCAAATCATCTCTCATTTTCATCAACTCTTCTTATCTCCATCCCCTTTCTTTTGTAAACATTATCACCTCACATACAATTCTTAGCCTCCAAGTTCATTCAATGAAAACTCACATCATAAAGTCAATTTTTTTTTTTTTGACTCTTTTATGAATTTTCAACCTTTCTTTTCTCCTCCTTTTCTTCTTCTTTTTTTGTTCCCATCAACCAATTTTGCACAATTATCCAACTTTTCAATTCCAACCCATTCAACCTCATTCACTCCCTCTACTCAATGTTCTACGCTCAAGTGTAGGGTAACAAATATATCAAGTTAAAGCTTGAATTGTCGCTATCAAGAAATTAGGCAATAGGCTCAAGTTGGCTAACTAGGGATTTCAATATCATCTTAGGTAAGCAAAAGGCTTGAAGGGCTAACAAAAATGGCCTTTGATCATTTTCACAATTCGCATACAACATGTGACCTTGACAGAGATACCAGAGCAAGTTCTAGAATTCTAACAACATGAATGATACACTCAAATCAATCAACAAGACTGCATATGATGAAAGCAGTAAAGGCTCAAAAGCTCACAGGCTTGCAAATACGTAATTCAAAGCATCAAACTATGTTCTCAATATCCACATGCTCAATATCATCTATTCATGGTTCAATCAACTCATGCTCAACACCCAATCCAAACAATATAAAATTTTCAAAATCAAGCACAAGTTACAATCAAAAGATCAACTCACTCCCTACAATCTATGAAAGCAATAAACGTGCTAAACCAAAAAAACGTGTTTCTAATGCAAATGCAACCTAAAATGCTCTACATGCAACTATATGAAAAAACACAAAATTAATGCAATTTTTTTTTTTATCCACACATTTCATATCAAAATAACTATTTCTCCCCCAAACTTAAATGAAATTATATCGCACGTAAGAGAAGATAGAATTTCAATATTAAATTGTGTGGATTTACCTGATTCACTGTGCGGGTGGTGGTGGATAATGGCCCTCCTTCGCATCTCCTCTTATCGCTAGGACTACTTCTTTCAACCATTACTTCAAGTTTTGTACCTAGGCGCGACCTATGTACGCCTCTGCTGATGGACGCACGGGCCGTGCGCCAAACGCACGGGCTGCCCGTGCGTCGTGCCATAGAAACATCTCCAATTTCTCAATCACGCACAGGCCGTGCGTTCATGCACGCCCTGCCCGTGCGTGGCTGCGAAGTAAAATCAGGTAATTTTCTCTTTTTTTTAAAGAAGAAAACAAACAAAAACAAAAATCACACCACAAACCTTTGGGTTGCCTCCCAACAAGCGCTAAATTTAAAGTCTTTAGCTGGACTTTTGTTTTACTCAACCGGGATCCAAAAACAAGTGTCGATCACGCCACACCTTCGTATTTTCCAACAGTATATGTGATCCTTCAGTGTATGTAAGATGTGAATGATTAAGGATCACAATGTTGATGGTCTTTTGGAAATCAAGAAATGTGCTCCTAATGATGAAAAATGGTTTATCAACCATAGTAAAGATATTTCTATCTTTACTCACATTAAATATCATGAAGTCTGTAGAACATGTGAATTGATCACCATTTTCAAACATTGTTCCTTCAAGTGTATGCTTCTTAAAATTTGATACATCGTAGTGAAGTGAAGCTTACATCCGTGAGTGCACATATTTTTATCAATATGAGGATCTTCAATTGAGTGAGAGATAGAAATACTCCCGATTTAATTTGACGTGGCTCCTCGTATTCAGTACCACTCATTTGATGAATGACACTACATTGTTCCTTTGAGTTGATTTCAGTGGTGCTTGAAAATTGGCTCTTTTGTTGTTGTCCACCAATAATCGTAGCTAATAGGCCTACTTGAGTCTCAAGATTTTTTATCGAGGCCATCCATCCGTCCACTTGCAACTCTATCCCGCCCATCCTAGCCTCATGTGCATTGAATTGGTCCCTTGTCTCACTTATAAATGAAATCGTTTGATTCATGAATGAAATGAGGGCGTCTTCCAAAGATGGTTTTGCCTCTGCATTTGTAAACCCATTCATTACGTTGGACCTTGATGGGGGTGGAATCATATTCTCCGTGCTAGTATATGAAAAATCTTCGTAATTCCCCAACTGGTAATAGCACATAGGAGTAGGATTATTCCAATAAGCGTAAGAATTCCGAGTTATTGAAATCCATTCGAGCGGGTGCACCTATACCAATTCAAAGAAACAAATCAAACATTGTAGAGATAGAATTTACAAAAGAAAAATGAAATAAAATAAAAAATGTCTAAATTAAAAATAATTCTATCTATCGCAATATTTGCACTAAAAATTGTATTAGTCCCCGGCAACGGCGCCAAAAACTTGTTCGCCTTATTTTTAGCTTCACCGCAAGTGTACGGTGTAGTTTATAGAATAGGGTAAGCAAGGTCAAATATCCTCACAAAAACATAAGATACACAACTCCCAAATGCACAAAAGATCAAATATCCTCACAAATATTCACAAACCTCTCGATTATGCAAATATTCATGTCAAGTACTCAAGATCTAATATTGAAGCTCATCTCTCGAATTATGAATCAATATATCAAACAAGTTAAATCATTGGCCAAGTGATAAAACAAGAATAAGAACAAAGTACTCAAATAGGCTTCAAGATAATAACTTCAACCAAGATTAAAACATTCAACAAGAGTTCAATTAATCTACTACAAAAACCCGGAAATCACAAGATGTTTAGCTACTCATTACAAATAAACAACTCATAGACAAATTGTTCATATTCATGACAAGCTAAAATGAAAGATTAAAGCACAAAGAATGAGAAAACTTAGGGAAATGGATAATCTCTCGATTTATCTTCAATCCTCAAGCTCCGATTCGACCCGATTCTTCTCTTGATTCTTCCTTGATGAAGTTGAGCTATTTCTTGTGTTCTTGGGTCCTTTCCAGACCTTTCCTCCCCTGGTGTGCGCCCCAAAAAGTGGTATTTATACCCTTTTAGAAGCCTAGGTCAATTTGCTGTCATTTTTGGAGTTTTCTGCAAGAACGCACGGGTCGTGCGCCCACGCACGGGCTATCCGTGCGCCACCTCGTAGAAAACATCCAGTCTCTGTAGGGCGCACGGGTCGTGCGTCCACGCACGGGTTACCCGTGCGCCACCCAAACGTCCAAATTTGTTTGCGGGGTCTTCATAAATGTTGTAGCCCTCTCTTTTAGCTTTCCATAGCCACTTGAATCAGCTCAGTATCAATTTTGTAGAGAGAGTTATGACCAAAATACTAAACCCTGCCAGTGCTGGAAATTCCATACGCGTTTGGATGTTCCTTGAGATAAATCTCATTGTTGTTTGATAATCCATGCTTCTTTTGCCACACAACTCATCACTATGACTCTAGACTATATATAGTTGGCTTCCAATTGGGTATAATCACTCGATTCTTGATGATTCTAGGTAGCAATGCTCGTATTTGTCACAAAATCACTCCAAATATCGTTAAATTCCTACAAAACAAGCAAGCGTAATATCTTTTCCACAAAGAGCGAATATATACCATTTCATACACGTTATTGCATGTTTATAAACAATTATAGCCATAAATATGCCCTAAAATACATGCAAAATTCACACTCAACATCTAACTTGATACCGAGTTAGATGTAACTCGCATCAAGTTACACGTGGATGACAAGTTCCATGTGACTCGATATCCAGCCACATACTTAATATGTAACTGGATATCGATTTACGTGTCGAGTTACATGTATCTACTTAGATCTTGACAACAATTTTGTTTTTGTTTTTTAAGACAGTTAACTTGTTCATTCTTGCTGTGTTTTTGACAGGATTGGGCATGGAGATGGGGAGCAGCTCAGAACTGAAAGGGAAAGTTGAATTCCTAATCCAAGTTCCGACTGATATCGGATATCAGAGACGAGTTGACAACATCCAGGATTTTAGATTAGTTTAGGGCTAGTCCATTTGGCATTTTTCTGGACTTTGACTCAGATGCATACTACACGAGCAAGGGGATGTTGCGATTGCTCGGTAGAGAGATCACAATTGATGGATCGGAGCTGGGCGAGTTGTGGTTCCGCGTTGGTGGGCAGAACCTCAGATTTGGCCGACGAGAGTTTTATATGATGACGAGGCTACGCTTTGGCCCATCGACACTTGACCCATGTTCCTCTCAGCATCTCCCACCGGCAAGAGGAGTTTATCGTTGGTATTTCGATGGGAGTCCGTGATATTGGTCAAGTTATTATCGTCTTTCACGGAGGACCATTTTAGAGCGCAACCAGATGATGATCTGAAGATCGTGTATGTGTTGTTTGTCACGATGTACTTATTAGGGTATGATCCGCGGACCCCTGTCCCATTGTGGCTATGGACCTTAGTAGAGGATGTCTCAGGATTTAGGGCATTCCCATGAAGCTCCTACGTGTATGGGTATCTCCTTCATTATATTGACACTGAAGTTCGATCCTCTGATGATCCTGCTACAGATGTCCAGTTACACATTTATGTCTACTTGTATCCTCTACAGGTATATATATAAAACACGTATCACTTTTAACACAATCATTTCATATTGTAATTGGGTTGATTACTTATTTGTTTATTGTTTGATACATTTATGGGCATATGAGACAATTCCTGCATTCGGTCAGGCCCTTGCCCTGACATCTGGGTTGGAGGGCTATTCTAGGGGCATACGATTGAGATGCCCCAAGAGAGGCTTCGCTTTGGTGGCCTTATTTGACCGCCCCCAGGTAAATGTCATTTTTTTAAATAATCATGTGTAATTGTGGTATTTATTCCATTTTGTTCTTAATTAAGTAAAGTTTTCTTTTTTATTTTTACAGACGATATGCACACCTCTTCAGCCCATTGATGAAGAATTACGACTCCCCTATATACAAGACATTAATATGGACATATCGCATGGATTACGATATGTCCATATGGATCCGTTCCCGAGTGGAACTACTCCATTTGATCCTGCTGCTATTGGTAGGAGGCTTGTTTCGGCGTCGGGATGTAGTGCCAGATCAGGACTACCTACATGTACAAGAATGCAAGCAACATCCCCAAGATTGTAAGTGGTCTCCATGTATGTAGTTGTAAGCATGATGCTGTGATTTTAATGCTTTGTCATACAAAATGTCTATACCATGTTCAGCAGACAAATCATCAATAATATTCCTAGGCTTAAGGGATCGTCCCTTCTTTAGTAGTCTTGGTGCAAACAAGGCTCCAATAATCTTCGAAGACAATTGTCGAGGAGCATGTCTACTTAGGTTCGCTTCACATGTATGTGGTTGTTCGAATTTGGTCACCTTCAAGCTTCATCCTTGGATAACATTTTTCATGAAGTAAGAAGGTGCATCTTTTATGTTTGCAAACTGCCTCATAATGTGAAGTTGAAGATCGTGTTGTTCTATACTCCACACGATGGTGTAGATGGTAGAAGCCCAACTGTGTTATCAAATCTTCCTTTCTTTTAAGGAATGAACCTTTAAATAAGTCACGCTCGATGTTAGGAGGTTCTTGCGGAATGAAAATAGGGTCGTACCGATATGACATTCCAGGAACATCCAAGCATATTGCGACCTAACCATTGGTGTAACGACCCAATTTTATGAAATTAAAGTATTCTAAAAATATTTTTAAGAAAACATAAATTTATAAATTAAAGTGATCCCAATAATAATAATAGTAGTAATAATAATAATATTACATCTTTCAAATTAAATATTCAACAGTTGTTCCAAGCATAAACCGGAAAAATTAAAGACATAAATCTAAAATTTAGTCCGATCACAATTATTTAAAATATAAATGTAGCATGATTTATTCCACGATCCATAACATCATATCCTCAGCCGGATTCCTCAACCTGAAAGTCATGATAATAATAGGGGTGAGCTTCATCTCGCTTAGTAGGGACATATCTGTCAATATTTAATATAACATGAAAAGCATTCACATAATTACAACAATAAATTCATTAATTTCATCTTTTCCACTGACTGGCCAGTTTCTGCATAGCATTAAGGGTTCACCTCGAAGATACGTCTGATCCCGGACCCTTTTCATGGCCCCTAACTTATATGAATTTATTTCCTCTTGACATATATTGCAATCAATGAAATATAATCATGAAACATTAAATAAAGACAAATACTATAAAAATCCCTACCTTAATAATCGCAGATATTCGATGTAGAAAAATAAACAGTAAAATTCCAAATCCTCGACCCCTTCATTTTCTACATTAAATAAAATTATAATTAATATGTGATTTTAATAAATCAAACTTAATGAAAGAATTTGTGAAAAATATTGAAAGAAGCTTGTGAATATAAATATATATATATATAGATATAGGATTTGGTCTATAAAGACTACGACAAATTGGTCTAGATACAGATGAAATACCCTATTCATCAAGTCCATGAATACTGCTGGTGCATTACTTAACCCAAATGGCATTACTACAAACTCATAATGTCCATATCGGGTTCTAAATGCCATTTTCGGGATATCACTCTCTTTAATTTTTAATTGATGATATCCGGATCTCAAGTCAATCTTAGAGAAAGTGCTGGCACCTCTCAATTGATCGAATAAATCTTCAATCCTCGGTAGCGGGTACTTGTTCTTCACTGTGAGTCGATTAAGTTCTCTATAATCGATACACATTCTAAGTGACCCATCACTCTTCTTTACAAACAGAACTGGTGCTCCCCACGGTGATACACTAGGTCTAATAAATCCCAAATCCAAAAGTTCTTGTATTTGCGCCTTTAACTCTTGTAACTCCTTTGGCGCCATCCTATAGGGTGCCTTAGATATAGGTGTTGCCCCAGGTACAAAATCTATTTCAAATTCAACCTGGCGATCTGGAGGAATTCCCGGCAAGTCTTTTGGAAATACATCCAAAAATTCTTGCACAATTGGTACGTCATTAAGTGTCACTTCGGTTGTCGAGGTATCTACTAAACTCACTAGATATCCTTGACAATTTTTCTTTTTCAACATATTTCTTGCCTTCATTGCCGATATCACTCGTGGCACTGCCTTAGACTTAATCCCATAAAATTTTATCTCATCATTTCTGGCGCTTGAATATTATCTCTTTCTCGACACTTAATGTCTTCCTGATATCTACTAAGCCAATTCATACCTAAGATTACGTCAAAATCCTTCATCTTAATTATGTATAGATCAGATTTAAGATATTTTCCCCCTATATTCACTTCAACATCCTTATTCACTAAGTCAGTTGTTATCGAATTTCCAGATGGCAAGCCAACCTCAAGGGGTTCACTTACTCTAGCACTCTTATGTCCTAATATAGCATGACTTGGCAGATAAAAACGAATGTGTGGCACTAGTGTCGAAACGCGTCTGAGCGGTATTCGAGAAATGGTTAACATACCCGACATTGTACCCGGTTGACGATCGAACCTTCTTCCTAAGTCATAGCATACATTCTAGCTCTACCTCCAAATGTTTGTTCTCTTTTTTCCCGCTCAACTTTTAAAATAGGACAATTAGAGACTTCATGTCCTGGCTTCTTACACTTGAATCATTTTCCTTGTCCAGCTATACATTCTCCAAAATGATTCTTCTTGCATTTTGGGCAAGTTGGCATGTCCGCTGCGTAGTTGGACGTGTATTTCCATCGCCTTTATCTCTTTATTTTGATTTTGTTTTGTCCCTTCCCATTTTCTTTTCTCAGACAACACAACCAACTTTTGCTCTTCCTCGTCCCCAGCAAAACTTGCCTCCACCTCATGAGCCCTTCTCAGCATCACCGAGTATTCCAAATCTCCTTGAGCAGATAGTATTCCAGATAGTTGTGCTCGAAGTCCCCTTTTGAACCTCAGAGCCTTTTTCAAATCAGTATCCACTAGGTGTGGAGCAAACCGACTTAGTTGATTGAACTGTCTCTCATACTCTGTGACAGTCATGTTTCTTTGTTTAAAGTTAAGGAATTCTGTCTCCTTCTTGTCCTGGTATGATTGTGGAAAAAATATTTCCATTACAGTCATTTTGAACTCATCCCATGTTAAAGCATTCCGCTCTTCCTCGGTCTTAGTCCTCCAATACAATTCCCACCAATGATCAGCGTCTTCAGTGAGTTGGAAAGCAACACATACGACTCTCTGTTCGTCTATGCAACCAATAAGTCGAAAAATCCTCTCTAGCGATCGAAACCATTCTTCTACTGCTGTCGGGCCATCACGTCCATTGAATGTGGGTGGACGATAGTGGCGGAATTGTTCCACAACTCGTGAGTTGTTGTTGTTATTGTCCCCATTGTTCTGCACACCTCTGAGGAACTCAACAACTATATCTCTAGCAGTAACAGTGGTTTGATTTCTTGTGTTAGTGGAGTTCTCACTATTGACTTGATTTCCACGACGGGGAGCCATATTCCTAAGGTCATACATAATGTATTATTATTATTATTATTATTTATCCCAATTTATTAATGGATTTTGCATGAAATATCTAACTTAAAATCTAAATATCATAATATAATGGTCAAATAAATTAGGATCAATTAAAGGACAACTAAGCTTTATATAATAAGGATTTATTTATCAATTATTGAAATACATAGACCTATCTATCTCTACTGATCTATGTCTTCATCTTCTTCCGGATCTTCTTCTGGATCTTCTTCCGGATCTTCTTCTGGGCTTTCTTCCAGGTTTCCTTCCGGTTCCTCATCTTCTGCCATAGCTTCATTGTTCAAAACCTCAATCCATTTACGGTATAACCTGGCAGTAAATGTCCCGTAGTTGATTTTGGGTCGATCATCATGCCCGTCATACTCCAATAATAAGGCATAAAGCTTTTCAGCTTTGACGTTCCAAAACCAGGGTAAGCTATCACTCTACGGGAGGCAGCGCATTCGTTTGGAGCGCCGATGACATTCCTCACATTATATCACAACTGATGAATTTTAACTATATATTCTCCAATGCTATCCCCCTCCTCAATTTGATAGTTGAAATAATGATTGAGTCGGTTAATGGGATGATTCGGACCCCAGTTATTATTATTATTGTTCTTTCTTGCAGTGTAGCGAGTGCGAGTTCCTGCCATCTATATATATGTGCATTTGCAACTATAAGTCTATTTTTACAATTGTTTTTTTTAAGAAAATACAAGGTTTCTATTCATCTAACATATAAACTGATATTATATTTCTAAAGCAGAATATAATAATATGGAATACATCATGACATAAATGAGCATACTGGTACAATTGTATAATGTAACTTGCATTAATAATTTTTCATACCTTGAGGAGACCGACAAAATATGATGGAGGTGGATGTTATTATACTATTTTATCTTATACAAAGTTTGAATTATATTATTTTTTTAAAGAAAAACTGTACATTTTAAATTTTCAATTTTTTTTAACAAGCCTACAGAAAAGTAGACCTGCTCTGATACCACTTGTAACGATCAAATTTTATGAAATTAAAGTATTCTAAATATATTTTTAAGAAAACATAAATTTATAAATTAAAGTGATCCCAATAATGATCAAAAAGTTGATTTAGAATTTTAATTCTTAAGAAAAAAATATAATAATAATAATAATAATAATAATAATAAAAATAAAAATAATAGTAGTAGTAGTAGTAATAATAATAATATTATATCTTCCAAATTAAATATTCAACAGTTGTTCCAAGCATAAACCGGAAAAATTAAAGACATAAATCTAAAATTTAGTTCGATCGCAATTATTTAAAATATAAATATAGCATGATTTATTCCACCATCCACAACATCATATCCTCAGCCGGATTCCTCAACCTGAAAGTCATGATAGTAATAGGGGTGAGCTTTATCTCGCTCAATAGGGACATATCTGTTAATATTTAATATAACATGAAAAGCATTCACATAATTACAACAATAAATTCATTAATTTCCTCTTTTCCTTTGACTGGCCAGTTCCTGCATATAACATTGCGGGTTCACCCCGAAGATACGTCTGATCCCGGACCCTTTTTATGGCCCCTAACTTATATGAATTTATTTCCTCTTGACATATATTGCAATCAATGAAATATAATCATGAAACATTAAATAAAGACAAATACTATAAAAATCCCTACCTTAATAATCACATATATTCGATGTAGAAAAATGAACAGTAAAATTTCTAATCCTCGACCCCTTCGTTTTCTACATTAAATAAAATTATAATTAATATGTGATTTTAATAAATCAAACTTAATGAAAGAATTTTTGAAAAATATTGAAAGAAGCTTGTGAATTGTAAATATATATAAATATATATGAAACTTGAATAATAAATAGAGAAAAAATATCATTACCTTAATTATTTGAAATTTGGTGTAAAATCATGTATGAAATTACACATATTTATACTAGTTAGTTCTAACCCCTAAACATCTAACCTAAATTAGCCCATAATATATAACCCCTAAGTCCCCTAAGTAACCCCTACTTTAATTAGTGGTTATCACAATTGGGAGCTCCATATGTTCAACATTCTCATTATCTACTTCGTTGGCATCAACAAGAGGTACTTTATGGATTGGAAATCGTCTATTTCGAAGAACATATTCGTCATTGTCTCCTATTATGATTTCATTGTTCACATCATTCCCTTCACAGTCATCCGAAACAAAATAGTCATATTTTCCCATCCAAAGTGATCATAAATCAATCGACGGACTAGTTCATCGTCAATGTCATACTCTGGATCGTCATCTCCTTCCTCGAATGAGTCACCATCATTGTTCCCCGATGAAACAAATTGTTTACCATGTTGGTTATATTCATCACCAACGACATCTTGGTCATCTTGATCATCATAATAGTCATTGTCCCCAAAGCCATCATACTGCCCAAAATCATCATTAAATCCACCACCATCACCATCATCGTCGCCGTCACCATCCACATGACCACTACTATTGATTCTCGATTGATGCTCCAAGATAGGAGATTTACTTGGACAATGTTGCATAGACGTTGGTTGAGGCTCCAAGGTCCGAGATTTACTTGGACAATTATCGGGCACAACATGTTGCATATAGGTTGGCATGCACTGTGGTCGATCATGTATATAATTCATGCCGTAGTGTGCATTATATGGATTTAAGGACATGAATTGAGTGTCGATATTGTAAAAATAAGATTGAGCAGCCATGAGGTTCATAAAACCATTTGGATTGTGATTTCCAGTGTACGAGGTCCCCACTATCCCATGATCCTTTGGTTGCAAGGTAACAAATATTCAAGGATCTTTGAAAATTTCAGCTACTCGTCGAAGATCTTGTTCACACAAAATCAAACGCTTAACCTCAGAACCACCCCCAATTGGCATTTAACAGTGTAATTTGTATTCACACAATCGTCGATCACCATTTACAATGTTATGAACAATATCTACAAACCCACTATATGATATTGTCCACAACGCCGTAAAAACGAGTACTTTTAGCTTCACCATTTCTATAGAAACTACCATCCTAAAAACCATTATAGACGGTTATAACTTTATCATCCTCCATCTGAAACCAACACAACAGATTTCATAAAAGAACAGAAAAAAATATATATATATAAAGGCTGACATATAACTCGACATCAAATATCGACATCGAGTTACAAGTTGAGTTACACAACAAACTAATTTTTGAAGTTATTTCGATCAAGTTTTTCAAGTCTATGGTTTTTAAATCTAGTATATACCTAACCCCAAACTAACTACAATACTAAAATGAATAAATAATGAGCTAGAGATAAAATGGTTATATTGTTTCGAGATTTCGTCGAAAAAAATAACCGCCGAAAATCAATATGAGGGAACGAGTGTGAGAGAGAGATAAGTGAAATTAAGAGAGAGGAAGGTAACCTGATGTAATATGCTTAAAGAGTATTAATGTCATTTGCTTGGCAAAAATGACTAAAAAACACGTGTTTTCAAAAGATGACTATTTTTTATTTTTTATTATAGAAGAGGCCATTTTGACTCATTCCCACTTTTAAAAATGTTATACTACCTACTATCTATCTACTACTATATATACTATATACTATATATATTATATTACTAAAATTTTGATATGCCTAAAATGTCCCTATGATATATTAATTTTACTGGCAAAAACGTAATTTATAATTTAAGATAATTATATAGAGGTATTGGGAATTAATAGAATAAAGAATTTCCACCAGCCAGGTTTCCCGAGAAATCAGAAACAATGATAAAAAGATATAATATAAAGAAGCCAAAAGAAGTCGATCAATCCATGGATTCCTTATGCAAACAAGCAAACAACCACTAAATTTACTAGATGAACAAAAATTGAGTCAGTTTGTAGCAGATTCTAGAAAGCGGAAAAATAAAAAAACATGTAAGAGAGACAAAAGAAGATCGCAAACGTTAGATTTCCGCCCATCAGGTCTAGGTTTTTTTTCCTTGGGTTCCAGTTGTTTATTTTTTTTATTTTTTATTTTTTGTAAATTCGAATGTGGGTTGTGGGAATATTTTAGTATATTGATCGAGTATGTGTTGTGTGAAAATTTGAGTTATTGGCTATCTTCTTCATATTTATTGGGCTGCGAATTCCTTTTACAATGGTGAATCAAAGATGACAATTCTACCGCTGCAAAATGCCCTTGACTATAGTATGATTGAGATTTAGTAGAATTCATAGGTTTGGAGAAAGTAAAATTCCCCTGCAATCAAATGAGTTCATCAATCCAGGAATGAAAAATTAGGGTTTGGGAAAAATTCCTCAATTGACGCTTAGGACTTGGTTTTTTGGTCTATGCCTTGATCCCTTCCATAGGTATGGCTCGCCTTTATCTCAAGTATATTACTATTAATCTTCACTTTGCTACACATGGTGCCAAGAGAATCTTGCTTTGTTCACTAATTAAGGTTTTGACTGCTATATATATATATATTGTGGTGAAGTGTAATATTAAAATTCAAATATTATTTATGTTTCAATAAATCGTGAAATTAGAAGTTTATTTACATTAAACTTATATGCCTACAACATAATTATTTTGAGTTTATGTCAAATTTGAGATTTTATCAGACACAAAAAAGAGGCACGTCAATCGAAAATCTCATCTTATCTCACCAGGAATACAAAGTAATTAACTACACTCAACAACGGAAATCGACTAAAAATTTGAACACTACCAGTAGGAAAACTTCTACGGCAACCGGTATTTCTCATATGACCTGAACCCATTTCCTCTATCAGGTACGCTATCAAAAGGACCTTCCAAAATCATCTCTTATTTGTTAAAAAAATTATCTTCAATATATTTCCTTATTTTTGGTACTAGTGTTCGTCTTATTTTGATGAATGACTAGCTATTAGGATCAAATGGTAATTCAGACTGTATTATCAATGCAGTTTTTGGTTATGGAAAATACAATGCTAGAGTAACACAAATGTTATGCTTTATATTGCAAAGGGTAAACAATATCAGTATTTTCTTAGTAAGAATTTGTGTTTCATCCACGGTGATGACCATTTAAAGTAGAAGACTGCATTCTATTTAATCATTCATGTTGCAATGAGTGGTAGTTTATGTAAGTCCAAGCGGCTACGATAATCTAGAGGGGGGGTGAATAGATTATCTCCATCTTTTCGATTTATCCCTCTTTTTCAAACCGAATGCTCAAAGACAAATATAAAGGTGTGGAATGTAAACAACACGCGTCGATTTATAGTAGTTCAACCCACCTAGGGCCTAATCTACTACCACCCCAGTATATCCGGGATGGATTTCAAAAAGAAAAAGAATTTTATTAATTACCAAAATTAATACAAATTCAACTTACAACACCTTGAAGAGCACCACACTCTTCTTCAACACCACCTTTGAGATTACCACAATCTCACTTGAAGATTACCACAATCTCCAAACGGCACCTTGTGAAGATTACCACAATCTTCACCCTTGAAGAGCACCACACTCTTCAACACCTCAACAAGAAGATTACCACAATCTTCTTACACCTATCACCTAGATCACCCAAGTGTGTTCTTACCACAAGAACACTCACAAGGATATCTTGTGTTGAATGATTACCCAAATTCAAGATTACAACTCGATAATTGATAATACAATAGAGTGCAAGTGTAATCAAGAAAAGCCTAGACCTCAAGAATGTGAAAGTTAATAGCTAGGCAAATTACAACAAGAAATAAGACAATGTGAGAACAAGTGTATTCTTGAGTGTATCTTGTTGTGTTGTAGTTTTCTCTCTTATTGTTGTGCTTCAAATCTTCCTCTATTTATAGGAGAAGATTGATACTTGATAGGCTCCTCTTGGAATCTGATTTCTACAAAAAAAATGCAATTAAAATCAAGATTATAGTTGTTAGAAATCAATTCCACAATTTAAGGAAAAGCTATCTGCTGCACAACATTAGAATTTTGTCATCAAACTTAAGGCGACCGGTCGCACGAAATAGAGTTTGAAATAATCATATCAACATTTACAGGCGACCGCCGACGTGCACCTCGACCGGTCGACCCTAACCACAACCGGTCGCACTCATCAAAAATGAAAGATGTAAGTTACTCAGATCGATTTTTGCTCCCGGTGCACGGTCGCCCAAGGGTCGACCAGGTCGATGGCACCGGTTGCGACAGGCGACGGTTGCCCTGCGAGGCGACTGACGGTTGCCCGACCATTTTCTCGCAAACATGAAGTTTTCTGTTTTCCTCAACTTTCGTGCACGGGTTGCCTATACGGCGACCGGTTGACCTCAAAACAAAAGTGTTGTCCAATTTTATATCGAAAATAAACTTCAAGAAATACTAAAAATAGTGAAAATATTTTAGACCGATCGGGAGTATTAGGACAACATTTAGAAACATTGTTATGGTGTAAAAATACATTAACAAAAATCATTAAAAGTGTTGTCCAATTTTCTTTGAAAATAAAACTTGAAGAAATACTCCTAAAATATTAAAACCATTTTAAATCAATTAGGAGTATTTGGACAACCTTTAAAACCATTGTTTTGGTGTAAAATCAAAATCATCAAAATCATGATAAAACCATTTATCAAACAATCTCCCCCTTTTTGATGATTACAAACCAAAACAATTTTAACGAGGTCGATATTGAAAACAAAACAATTTTACCGGTAAAAAGGAACTTTCCGTTGTGAGCGACAACATTCCATGCAATAAAACACAAGGATGGGAGTAGAGATTTTTAAACACATATAGCAAATGCTCCCCCTATCAACGTGCACAACAAGAGTTATATAGAAGCAACTTAAACATAAGCTAAAAGCTTAGCTTTTCAATATTGAGCTTAAGTATCAAAACTTAAAACTCCCCCACAAAGAGACATCGTTAGAAACATATATAAGTCCATACTACAACCAATGGACCATGATTCATACATAACCAAAATGCACCAAGTGGACTAAATATGATCCACAACTTATGGCTTTATGAAGCCATAGCTTATAACTTCTTTTTTCGTTAAGCATATCTTAGCTTTTATGAGCTAAAGAGCTTATAACCTGTTTCTCCACCTGTTTCTCCCCCTTTCGAATCATCAAAAAGAATGTTATCACGATAAATACATCATATATTCATATCAAAGAGCACAACTAAACCGATGTATCGAGCTATTTGAGCATTGAAGCTTATAAACCAAATAGGAGGGAAAAGTCGAATCATACGACTTGTAGAGGTTTATGAAAACTCATTTGATAAGCAAAACATGATCTCTATAAATGTATAAGACTTTTGAAATCGAGAGAATCATGTAGGTGATGAATTTTTCATTGAAACGTTTTATCGAACACTTGGCGGGCGTCAAAAATTGAGAAAGATATATATAGCCCTTGTAAATGAAATCAAACCAAGTTTTTCTTCACCAAATGCAATTTTAACAAAGGTCATTCATCAACAATCAATAAGCTCATCACAAACATATATGAGTTACATCAAGAAAAATACATATAAGCCACAAACTCAAGGATTCAACCCAATTGAGTTAAAGAGAGTGAAATTCTTACCATTCTATCGGTAAAGACGAGCAATGATGATGATAGTCGAGCTAGATAATCCCCAAAATATATAATTCGTGCATCAAAACTCATTTGAAGTGAATTATGTGTGAAATTTGCAAAGGGGACGAAAAATGGCCAAAATGTGTCAAAGTGACGAATGCTGAAGACAGAACCATTTTAATCCAAATTATAGCCTAGGGTGACCGGTCGAGGTTGAGGGCGACCGGTCGACGTTGAGGGAGACCGGTTGCCCTCAACCCTTTCACCACCTGTCAGTTTTTCCAAAATCCGAAATTTTCAACCAAAAATCCGATTTTTCGCCCCTAAGTTTTAAAAACGTGCAAAATGAAAACGTAGACCTCATTCAATATACATTATGTCATAATCAAGCTCGAAATGAGGTAAAGTACTCGGCGGTTAACGATCAAAAAGTCCGCGAGTTATCCTTGAGACGGAATTAAACACATCTCAAGTTTTTGTTAAAAATCACAATCCCTTAAAAATATATCGAATCTCAATATGTTTAGTTCGATTATGACGAACCAAAATTTGAATATGAATAACCGTATAATAGATACCGAACTCGTTATCCTGAAAAAATAAGAACGTTTTAAAGCTTTGGATACAACAAGTCATACGATGAAGTGCCTTTCAAATATTTGAAGTCGAGCATATAGACATAAGGCATATGGAATATCGAGTCTATAGAAATAATACAAGAAAACATACCTCGAATTTAATTGTCGACCGACATGCCTTTCTCAACCTTTGTCAATCTTTAGCCATAGAGGTTGAGATAGTTCTTCTTTCTTCAATGCCTAACTCCTTCAAGAGTTCTTTTGAAATATAACCATCTTCTTGGCATTGAGTAATTTGAAGTCCAAGCAATAAATTGAGCTCCCCCATCAAGCTCATCTCGAGTTCACCTAGTATCAACTTAAAAAAAATCTTGCACAAATATTCATTAGTAGCACCAAAAATATTCTCATAAATATGCACAAGTTTAAACAATCTTGCCCTTTTTCACAAACAAAGAGAGTAGTATCAACTTTACCTTTTGTAAAATCATTTAGCAAAAATAGCTAAGTCTATCATACCATACACGGGGTACTTGTTTTAAATAATACATGGCCTTAAAAACAATCATTTGGCCTAGAAAAATTTTAAACCCCGGAGGTTGTTTTACATAGACTTCTTCTTGAATAAAACCATTGAGAAAATTGGATTTAACATCCATTTGGTAAAGTTTGAAATTATCTTAGAACAAGAATGGGAAATTAAAATGCAAATAGCTACTAAATGTGCTATGAGTGCAAATGTTACATCAAAATCAATTACCTTCTTCTTGAAAATACCTTCGAGCTACTAACCTCACCTTAGTTCGACCAATGTTGCCTTGGTCATCGAGTTTGTTCCTAATACCCTTTTTGTCTTCTTCATCATAGGGAATTCAATTGGTCTAAGGTGTTCATAAAAGAACATTTATCCAAATATTTTGAGGTAACTAATATTTGGAGTACTTCATTTCTCATCTACACAACTTAACAAACTCATTAACGACATCGCTTATATAAGCAAGAGAAAAATAGCCCAAGTGTAAAAACATGCCTCAATCATCAATCACAAAATATCTTGCATAAGAGCATAGTTGAAATAGACACTATATATATAGACCATGAAGCAAGAAGCACATACTATGCTTTTAGAATATCATCAAGAGTCTAATAAATCATGCAAGTTCAAATAAGCTTAAGAAAGCTATAAAAGGTCTCTTTTGAAATTTGAAAATCCGATAGCATATAGTTGAGACCTCATTTAAAAGAAGTATTTGAACAAAAGTTGACAAATCAAATATGTGCAATCAAATATCGAATAGTACCTTTCAAAAATTCTAAAAATCCTCTTAATGGTTCTTGTATGAGATACTATAAAAAACAAGCACATAGGCATATGGCAATACATATATCGAGTCTAAAAGAGTAAGAATAACACAAGTAAACGTACCTCGATAATTTATGCCTTTCTTGACAAATAATGACGTAAATGGCCATTTGTGAAAATATGTAATTCCTACACAATTCTTAAAACAAATCTAGCACAAATCATAATGATAAAAGTGTAGGCTAAGAGATATCACAAGTAAGCTCATGCCATAAAAATCCATAAGAGATGATAACACACTTTAGTCTACAAAAATGCACAAGAGTTTTAAAAACATCATATAAGGTCTTCTTGTTCAAAAATATTTTAAAAGCACAAGTATATATTGAAGATCTTAATTAAAAAATAAATATTTGAAAACTCATTTTGCAATTAAGACACAAATAAAAGCATGCATAATAACAAAATAAAATGCATATTTAAATAGGGAGATACGGGTTACCAATTACGCCATTTCCATGGGTTGTGTCGTTCCCATTGTTGATGATATCTTCCCCTTGGGAAGTCACTTTGTTGATGATGACTTCTTTGATTGCTCCATTTCAAAGGTTTGTTGCTTTCCCATTGTTGAAAGTCTCTTCTTCTTTGAAAATCATCTTGTTGATGATGTCTTTGCCATTTCCAAGGATTGTGTTCTTCCCATTTTTGATTATACCCTCTTCTTGGAAATTGGCTTTGTTGAGAATAGTTTCTCCTTCTTTGATCAAATGAAACGGTCATTTGATGCCTTCTTAGCGGTATGAATTTTCTTCGATCATTATTTCGCCGGGTACCTAATATGACATTGTTTTGTGGTACCCTTATGTGTTTGGGTCCTTTGGGATTAGTCTTGAGACTTTTAGGTCTCCAACAATAATTGGAGCTATTTCTAGCTCGACAAGTATTTACCGTATGACCCTTTTTACCGCAATAAAAGCAAGTAATAATTCTAGGAGCATAATGACCAACGTGTTTAGAGACTTGATTATTTTTCATGTGATTGACACCCTTAGGCTTATGATCAAGTTCTAGTTTTGAATTATCACAACAATCAACAATATTGGTCATTCTATCGGCACTCAAGTTGGATTTGGATAAATCATTTTTCAAGCAATTTATATCCTGAACAAGAGTACTTTTTTCTTTCTCAAGGTTTCTAACCTTGTCAAGAGTGGTGGTGTGAGCACATGATAGTGATTCATAGGAAGTACATAAACTATCCTTATCATTTTTTAAAACATTGAATTCCTTTTTCAAATTTTTGTATTTAACAAGTAAGTTTTGGAATTCATCTTGTAGTTCATCAAAATCATTTTGCAAATCACTATAATTATTATCATAAGAAGTAGAGGGTTTAGAACTTGCCTCGTTTTCTTCTTCGATGCCTATGAGGCATTATTCAACTTCTTCATCATGGGAGGTTGTAGAAGACTCATCCCATGTTGTTGGATTTGATGTTGTATCCATTTGTGAAGTAGATGCTTTTGAGTTGCTCCTTTCATTTGCATACACTTCATAGATGGCTTCTAATTTTTGCCATACTTCATGTGCCGATCGAATTCCTACAATATGTTCATATTCCAAATTAGTAAATGAACAATACAAGATATTTAGAGCCTTACCGTTTAAAGAGATGATTTTCTTTTCTTCATCATTGAGCTCTTTGAAGCCTTTGGAGGTGTGTGGTGTATCCTTCCTCGGAATGGATTCTCCATTAATTACGGTGTTCCAAATATCAAACCCACAACCTTGTAAATAGCATTCCATTCTTTCTTTCCAAAATATAAAATTTTTGGAATAAAATAGTGGTGGCTTGGTGGTGGAGGTGCCGGATAGATCAGCTTCGTTCGTAGCCGACGATCGTTTCTCTTCACTCGCGATGTGAAACGAGCTTGCCAAAGAGTTTGGCTCTGATACCACTTGTAAGTCCAAGAGGCTACGATAATCTAGAGGGGGGGTGAATAGATTATCTCCATCTTTTCGATTTATCCCTCTTTTTCAAACCGAATGCTCAAAGACAAATATAAAGGTGCGGAATGTAAACAACACGCGTCGATTTATAGTAGTTCAACCCACCTAGGGCCTAATCTACTACCACCCCAGTATATCCGGGATGGATTTCAAAAAGAAAAAGAATTTTATTAATTACCAAAATTAATACAAATTCAACTTACAACACCTTGAAGAGCACCACACTCTTCTTCAACACCACCTTTGAGATTACCACAATCTCACTTGAAGATTACCACAATCTCCAAACGACACCTTGTGAAGATTACCACAATCTTCACCCTTGAAGAGCACCACACTCTTCAACACCTCAACAAGAAGATTACCACAATCTTCTTACACCTATCACCTAGATCACCCAAGTGTGTTCTTACCACAAGAACACTCACAAGGATATCTTGTGTTGAATGATTACCCAAATTCAAGATTACAACTCGATAATTGATAATACAATAGAGTGCAAGTGTAATCAAGAAAAGCCTAGACCTCAAGAATGTGAAAGTGAATAGCTAGGCAAATTACAACAAGAAATAAGACAATGTGAGAACAAGTGTATTCTTGAGTGTATCTTGTTGTGTTGTAGTTTTCTCTCTTATTGTTGTGCTTCAAATCTTCCTCTATTTATAGGAGAAGATTGATACTTGATAGGCCCCTCTTGGAATCTGATTTCTACAAAAAATTACAATTAAAATCAAGATTAAAGCTGTTAGAAATCAATTCCACAATTTAAGGAAAAGTCAGTCACGCCGCACAACGGTTAGAATTTTGTCATCAAACTTAAGGCGACCGGTCGCACAAATAGAGTTTGAAATAATCATATCAACATTTACACAGGCGACCGGTCGACGTCGACGCGTGCACCTCGACCGGTCGACCCTAACCACAACCGTCGCACTCATAAAAAAATGAAAGAAGACGAAGTTCTCAGATCGATTTTTGCTCCCAGTGCACGGCCGCCCAAGGGGTCGACCGGTCGACGGCACCGGTTGCCCTACAGGGCGACCGGTTGCCTGACCATTTTCTCGCAAACATGAAGTTTTCTCGCTTTCCTCAACTTTCAGTGTACGGGTTGCCCTATACTATCGACGGTTGACCTCAAAACAAAAGTGTTGTCCAATTTTATATCGAAAATAAACTTCAAGAAATACTCCGAAAAATAGTGAAAATATTTTAGACCGATCGGGAGTATTAGAACAACATTTAGAAACATTGTTATGGTGTAAAAATACATTAACAGAAAATCATTAAAAGTGTTGTCCAATTTTGTCGAAAATAAAACTTGAAGAAATACTCCTAAAATATTAAAACCATTTTAAATCAATTAGGAGTATTTGGACAACCTTTAAAACCTTTGTTTTGGTGTAAAATCAAAATCATTAAAATCATGATAAAACCATTTATCAACAGTTTATTTTTTTCTGTAAGATTCTAAATGCATCACAATATCCTATCATTCTGGCAATCAATCGTCCTAATTATTTGTTTATGTTTTTTTTTCACTTTTTACATGGTCATTTGTATTTAATTAGTCAGCTTATTGAATTTCATTTAGTACGAATGCATTATTTCCAAGCTCTGGATGCAAACCTTGCACCAACCACAACAATGCACAACAGAAAATTATGCAAAAACCTACATCGTAATCAAATTATGTAAATTTATATGACCCGAGATAAAATAAATAATACTTAAAAATCAGAGTAAACTGAAATGTACCCTCTTGACCCATGTATAGCTCTTGCTTACGTACCGTTCTAAAGGATTGTATCTCATTGTTTTAATGAAGGGTTGGATGTTAAAAAGCTTAGAGGTCTTCATGTGATTGAACCTATGTTGCTAAGATTCGGACATCGGAGTCGGATATGGTGACCTTTTCTTGTCTAAGTTTTGGATACGTGGACACAACTAATAAGGATCCAAAATTTGGACACGAAAACGGGGACATGGCCGACAAATTCAGATTTTTTTTTATTATATATAATATTATACTTCTTAATATTACATTTATAAACAATATGTTTGATATAATTCGAACAAAATAATTAAAACTGGAAACATATTAAACTTGCAAGTTTTAAAATAGATGGAAAAAATACAAACAAGCTATCTTGAATAAAACTTCATCAATCTAAAGAACCAAAACGATATCAAACTAGTTTAACTAAAGTTATAAAAATGATATCCAATGACAATGAACAAAACTTATAACAACATGACTTTCAGTTGCAACTCTTGACTCTTGTTACTCTTCAATATCCATCTTCATCATTTAATGTCATTATATTGTCTTGAACTCTGGCTCATCAAGAGATAACTCCGAAAGTTCAATAGAATGTTCATCTAAATCCATATTAGCACCACTTAAAAAAACACAAAAAATGTTATCATTATTTATTAAAAATTAAATAAAAATAAGTTATATAAAAAACAATAATCTTACACAAGTCCCAATATTTTGTTGGCCCGTCTTTGTACTCCTCTTCCTTTCTGGACATCAATCAATGATTGCAATGTACAAAGACCAAATCTTCCGCTCTACTTGTTGCCAATTTGTTTTTTTTTTTTTTTTTTGATGTTTTGAATAATTGAATATGTGCTCCAATTTATCTCGCAACAAGATGATGATGCCAGTTGTGAAAGCAATTTGAAGGCTAAAGTTTGCAATAAAGGTGTAGAAGCACCATAATTAGCCCATCAATATATTGACTCTTCAAACATTCTAGCATCAATAACATATGCATGATTGAAGATCTCTGATCCACTAGAAAAAGTTTCATATTCGACATATGCTTTCCTTAAGTCAGTTGAATTTTGAAACAATCTTTTGAAATATTTACTTATGTTCATAGAAACTTAATGATCCTCATGTAGTGAAACTCTTGGAGCTCCTCCAATAGTTTCACCTCAAAGCCGAGCTTCACAATAATACTTAAGGACTGGAGAATGTGCCATACAATTATAAAGGGGTGTTGCTTTTATTCCATCTAGCCTCTAAAATTTGATAAATAACATCAAAAAAGATTGAATTGCCTCCAACAAGACCTATGTCCTCATGGTTGAAATCATTTTGCTTCACATTTTCAATAATTGAGTCCCACATATAATATACTGAATGCAAAATGGGAGTATCAGTATCAGCAACCCGCAACATATTTATAATAGGCTCAGGGAAAGACAAGAAATAATCTAAATTATCCCGCCAAAAATCATTTACAATGCACCTTTTCACCTCTTATGCTCTAGCTTCATTGTTTCCATTCCTATAATTTTTCCAATTAGAATCCATCACCATTTATTCAAGTGATAACTTAACCTCTCTCAATCGTTTGCTCATAATAATACTAGACGCAAACCTTGTATCAACCACCCTCAACAAGCTCAGAATCCATCACCATTTATTCAAGTGATAACTTAACCTCCTGGAGATGTCGCCATGATATTTATAAGTGGTCTTCTTTGAAGGTCAGACCACCCATCAGAAACAATAAAAACACCTTCTTTCTTCCATCCATCTCTTTTTGGTTTTAGTAATCTATTGATATGCTCATTTTCTTGTGCAAGAAGTGTCATGCGCAATCTATTGTAGGAAGGTGGCTTGTAGCCAGTTAAATTGCTATTGACTAGTGTTCTTGAATATATCTAAAAGATGAAGATTTGACTAAATTGAAAGGTAGAGCACTTGCATAAAATATCCGGGCAGCTTCTTTATCCGTTTCATCCCATTGTGCCATATTGAATCTGCTCTCTAAATCACCCACCTTCTTTATTTTATGTTGTGAAAGGTCGGAACCACCGGGCAAAAAAATATATTCTACCTTTTTTCTTTCATTGTACTTGTTTTGTGATTTTTTGCATTCGGCTTGCTCGAATTCTCTCTTGATGCTTGTAATACATCGTCGCCCAAAACCTTACAACCTTCGACACCATAGTTTGGAATTCTTAGTAGATGAGTCCTGACCTTAGAATACGATCCAGTGACCTTTTTGCTACAATAGTTGCATGAACAGGTTCGATTTCTGCCTCCACCACGTGCAGTAAATATAATTTTGACATGATTCCAAAGTGTAATTTTGACATGATTCCAAAGTGTCTTGTCATCGTATGCACCACTATTTGATGGGCGAAGGAGTGATTTTTATGTTTGTTCATTATGCTGGGAAATGTTCGTTGGATTCATGTTGACCATTGGGGGAATAATTGATAGATGAAGTTGTCTAATTCTGATTTCTGGGATTATGCGTTCTCACGGGCTCACGGGTTATGCATTCCTTCACAAGAGGGTTTAGATAAAGAGGAGGTCTTACATGAGACCGTCTCATAGACTTAAGTTCATGAGACGGATCCTACAAAACACAAAAATATGGATTTTTAATGGGTTTGGGTTTGAGTTTGGGTTTGGATTGGGATTCTGATTATAAATAGGATCCGTCTCATGAATATAATCCATGAGACCGTCTCATACAAGTTTTTACCTTAAATAAATCTGAAGGTGCTAAAATCAGTAGAAAATAAATTAAAGAAGACAAGTTTTAATATAGTTGGGAATTAGTATCAAATACTAATGGGCTAGCCGAGAGTTGGATAGATTTGAATCTCAAAACTGATTGTCATGGGTAGAATCTAACAACGAGATAATAATATAATATTTTTTGTTAAATCAAATCTTTGTATTATAAATTGTTTTATATTATATTTTATGTTTGTTAAATCAATTTTTGTCAATGAGATAAATTTAATATTTTTATCATTGTAATCTCACACTCATCAAGAAAATAATTTTTTTTACGGATTAATAATACACTTTGAATAATCATTAAAAATAAAAATAAATAATACACTTTATATAAAATAATGACAGTTATGCTATAATAAAAAGATGGAATCCTATATTGATAAAGAAAAAAGTCATTTTGAAGAAGTCAATAATACACTTTGAACTATATAAAATTTATCAATATTATAATACACTTTGAAGAAAGAAGTCAAGAATAAATATAAATATTACACTTTGAATGAAATTAATAATACACTTTGAATAAAATGCAAGTTATGCTAGGATAAAATTTAAATACATGTAGGTCCCAAGGGGTGTAAGTAAGGTTTAGAAGGGGGGGTTGAATAAACCTTACCAACTTTTCGATTTTAGTCCTTTTAAAATTATTACAGAGTTAATACACAGCTAAGTCCTTGAGGGACAACTAAGTTAGTTAAAATCAGCAGAGTTAGCCACTCAACAGACTCGATAGAGCTGTTGATAGAATAACTCAGCTGTTTAGTCTAAACTTTAACTAAGATGTGATGAGTTTTTCAGCGGAAGACTTAACACCCTTGAATTTGATTTAACTTGTTTTAACACTTGATTTTAGCACTTAGTAATTTATCAGTTGGATAGCAAATTATCAGCAGATATAAAATATGTGTGCAGGAATGTAAATATGCTGAAATGTAAATGACACAAGTAAATTTTATAGAGGTTCGAAGATGGGGTAATTCTTCTACTCCTCTCTTCTCCAACTCCTGTAGGAATCCACTAAGTAATGATCAGTTTACAAAGTGATTATCAGTCTAGAGACAAGTCTTGATCACGCAACTGACTTGCTTCTTGGACTCAGTCTAGAGATGCCTTGGTCACACAGCTGGCTTCTCGTCCGACTCAACTTCTTCACAGGGCAACTGCCTTGCTACTTCAGCTCACTTTCTCAAGCTTCTTGGATTTGATCACGAAGCCCTCCAATAACTTGAGATTGGTTCGACCTTGAACTGGTGGAGATAATATCTAATTTATTATATTTTAGGATTTTAGAATATCTTTTATTTTAGATAGTGATTTGTTTAGTATTATATTTGAGTTTATCTTTTAAGTTTCCTAGTCAAGTTAGGAGTTTTATTGTGGTAGGATTTTAATCCTATAAATACTTGCTGTTTTATTATTTTTAGGAGGTTGAATATTATTAAATTTTGAGATTATTCTCTTTTTCATTGCAATTTACGTTCTTTTGAGAATTATATTGCTTTATTCAATACTCCCGGTATTCTTGCAAATCAACGATAGTATTTGTGTTCTTTGTTGTTCACGTTTCTGCCTGCATCAGTTGGTATTCAGAGACCAGACTACGCTCCTGAACCATGTTGTCCAGACAGGATCCACAACGCATGAACGACATCGCACAGATCCGTCAACAGATCGACTTGTTGACACAACGGATAATAACGTTTTGCATCCATCAGCAGGAAATTTTTGACATCGTTACCGCTCATCTCACGACTGATCGAGTTCGAGCGTGTGAGGTAGGCAATGAAAGCAATGGTCAAAATTATCGCGATGGATGTGGTTTCGATTTTTATCCATCCCCACATATCTTGTCAAATGAGGAGGATGGTGGTTACGATGGGCCACCAATTTTTGATGACGAAGATAGAGACCATATTCCGGAGTTTAGTTATGATAAACCTCATCAAGTTGATGAGGATAATGGTGGCTATGATGGCCCACCAATTTTCGATGAGGAGGAAAATGGTGGCTTGACGACCCACCAATTTTTGACAAAGAAATTGAGATAGCACTAAGTGTTGTTGGAAAAACTATCATTAAACAAAAAGATTTTGATGGAGCAACAAATTCATTGTGTAAAGACTATGATGTGGCAATTATTTCTAGATCGGAAGATGAGGATCAGAGAGAGACTAGTCTCCTTGCTGATGGACAAATCGAATTTAGTGGTGTTTCAAACGGTAAAATATTTATAGAATTGCAAAATGCAGAGAGAATTTCGGTTTGGAGATTACTATTCGATGACTCCAAAAATATTACTTTTGAAACTGACAAGGCACTTGTCATGGATGGTTATGGAGTTATATATTTGAGTGCAAGAGAATTGATTCAACAAAGAAATTACATACGTCATGCAACTAGAAATAATATATGTTTGATGATTGTTTTATTTGCAAGGGGTGGTCACTTTGCCGAATGTGTCTTTGATGGTTTTCATATTATTTTCTTGTCTCGTCCTCCTCGCGCCCCTCCATGGTTTAACAATTATTCTAGTGACGATCTCCCTTCCGATTCGAGGACGAATCGTTTCGACTCCGGAGAGAATGGTGGAGATAATATCTAATTTATTATATTTTAGGAGTTTAGAATATCTTTTATTTTAGATAGTGATTTGTTTAGTATTATATTTGAGTTTATCTTTTAAGTTTCCTAGCCAAGTTAGGAGTTTTATTGTGGTAGGATTTTAATCCTATAAATACTTGCTATTTTATTATTTTTAGGAGGTTGAATATTATTAATTTTGAGATTTATCTCTTTTCATTGCAAATTACGTTTCTTCCGAAGTTTCATATTGGAGATAATATCTAATTTATTATATTTTAGGATTTTAGAATATCTTTTATTTTAGATAGTGATTTGTTTAGTATTATATTTGAGTTTATCTTTTAAGTTTCCTAACAAGTTAGGAGTTTTATTGTGGTAGGATTTTAATCCTATAAATACTTGCTATTTTATTATTTTTAGGAGGTTGAATATTATTAAATTTCGAGATTATTCTCTTTTTCATTGCGATTTACGTTTCTTCGCGAAGATTTGTATTGCTTTTGTTCGTTGTTCGTTTATTCGTAGCTTCCGCCGCATCATGAACCTTCCTACAATCCTCCTTGGAAAGTAGACCCCTTTTGATTTTTCAACGCTTTCCTCTTCAACAGTTTGAAGTTGTCTTTCCTTCACAGCTTGGTGTTGGATCGATTTCCTTCGAGATTTAGGCTTGAGGATTTTGCTTGAATATCTTGAGAATATTTTGCAGGTTACAATTTTAATAATGCTTGCTAGTTCGTGGTTCAGGTAACCTTTTCTCAATGTGATTCCTCAGCCTTTTATAGTGAACTTTCAAAAATCGCCGTTGAAGAGATAGGCCGATTTTCAAAAGTCATTTGTGTTCGTCGGCTTGTCTTTTCTTGGTCTTGATCTTGAGATGTAGACCTTTCCTCGTATTAAATGAATGTCCAAATTTTCGTGTTCGACACGAGGTACAAAGATGCTTCCCATTGGTTTATTCCTTTTGCACGCTTCTGGGACTGAGCACTTTAAGACATGGCAACATGGAAGTATTACTTATTTAAGTAATGTTCTTGACTATTGTGCAACGGATTCTTCTCAGTTAACTCAACGAATTCTTCTCAGTTAACTCCTCTTTGCAGCTGCCTTTTACCGAGGTGACTTGAGTCTGCTCCAATGATTGAAAGACTCATCTGTCACTTCAACTTGTGACTTGGTTTTTGGGTTGACTTAACTGACTCTTCACAAAGTTGTCCCTCAGCTGTTACGGCTTCAGTCGAGTCCTTGCTCTTTTATCTTGGCCATACCCAGCTGTTCCTCAGCGGAGTCTTCACTTCACTTCTTTAGTTGACTTTTTGTATTCCCAGCCATAGCTGACTTGACTCACCATTCAAATTTCTATCTATTACAATAAGAATTACAAGGAAAATGGGGTGCCAACATTCTAATCTAAGTTTTACATGGCATTCATCAAAATGTACAAAATAATTTCCCAATAATTTCTCCCTTGATGATGCCAAAACTTAAAATCATTAAGCAACATGTAAACAACATAGATACATACAGATAATGCAGTAACAAAGAATGTATGTGTTGAATAGATCATTTTATTGATCATATCATTCTTGTCCTTTACACAGCTGTTTACAAGGTGTATCAGAGCATACTCATATCTAGCAAACTACACATATCTATGCTAAGATACAACAATAGAGAGAAAATATAGCAATACTTTATTGAATGTACATATGACTTACATACATATGTATTTACAAAAGTAAGATACACGAAGTGGTTGATAGCAATACTTCATCGCCTTCGCTGCCCCCTTCTTTCCTCTTCAACTCTTTCATCATCAGCTCTCTTTCTTTTCTTTTCCTCTTCAGCTGCTTTCTTCTTTTCATAAGCTCTCTTCGCAGCTTCGTCTTTTCGTTTCCTTTCTTGCCTTTCTTGCCACAGCTGATCTTGCCTTTTATTTTCCTTCTCGATTCTTTTAACGTATTCAACATTCTTCCAAGCCACTTCCCGATTGGCTACTTCATCATATCCAGCCCAGTAGATCATTCCCTTCTTTCCTGGATCTACATATTCAATGTTTTTTAGTAGAGGTCTAGGTTGAAAACATCTTCCTCCACCACTTCTTCCCGATTGTCCTTTCCTGCCGAAATGCCACTGTAAGTTTTCAGTACTTCTAGAACACGGGCATCCGTCTTTCTTTCAACCTCCTTCATTCCTGCTTCCACAATCTTTCTCTTCTCAGACATAGGCACAGTAGAGTGTTGGAGCAGCAAAGTCACTGGAAGTTTAATGATTATCGATGCTGTGACATGACCTTGTTGAGGGGTTTCAACAAGCATTAAGGTCATATCCTTTGAACTTTCCCCCTCAACAACTTTTCCCTTCTCATTCTTCTTCTCAACAGCTGTTTGCTCCTTCTCCTTCTTCTTCTCAACAACTCTCTTCCTTCAACTTCCTCAGGTATTCCTCTTCCCCCTTTTTGGCATCATCGAACCAGGTTCTACCACTGCAGGGACCAATCATGCTAGTTGGGCGATATGCTTAACACATACAAGCCCAACGAAAGAGAGAGGAACCCCTGGAAACATCCTAGCGAGCATAAATTCCAGTCAGCTGAGAGCTGAATTCTGCTTGGAGTCTGCTGCGGCATGTGCTGTGCGAAATTCTGAGCGAGTGGCTTTCGATTCATCCATGAGAAGGCTGAACATAGTATTAATGTTCTCCTCAACACGCAGAATTTGTTTTCGATGAAATTCACGCACCAGCTCCATTTCAGTTGTATGAGAGGCATGCATTCTGTTAATATTGGCTTGCATCCTCTGTTTCATATCAGCATTGTCAGCACTCCACACTAGCATCTTGTTGTACAATGCCTTGAAATATCGTACTTGCTCGTATCGCATTGTACTCTGCTGCTGACACCATTCCCTAATCCGTACCACAATCCATCGTAAGTCTGCTGTGAGGGTGGCATCTCTATTGTCCAGTCGCATATCTAGTGAGGCCTGGTGCCGTTCGATCTTCTCAATCTCTCCACAGATTTTCTTGAAGACTTCACGGATCTCGGCTGTCACTTCGGATTCAGCTGGCGGCCATGCAGCATCAAAATCAAAGTCTGCTAGAACAATGGAGTCGGTGGGAATTATCGATCTGCTCGGATGTTGAAATGTCACCGCTTCTTGAGTCATCTTCTTCAAGGTCGGGCAGCTCAATTGAGAAAGGGAATGTTTCCTCAAATGCATCATCTCGCACATATGGGATCGATTGAACAATTGTTCGTGCCTTTAATGATCCTGGATGAGTCGTTTCTATTGCAGCTTTAGGAGCCTGCGCAGGTGACACGGTCTCAGCTGGGCCTTGTTGAGTGGATTAGCCAGCTGACTGAGCCTCAGATATCTTAATAGCTTCGTCGGCCTCAGTAGATTCTGCTAAATGAATTTCCTTGTCCTCAGCTGCATCATCAACATCATCGGAAGATGATGAAGCCTGGGGGCTTGGTTCATCATCAAAATTGAACTTTGACGAGCAGCTTTAAAAGTTACCTGACTCGTCTGTGGAATAACATCCTCAGCTGAGTCTTTTTGATGAGCAATGGGAGTGGACTCAGCTTCGTCTTCAGATCCCAAAAAGGATATATCAGGGTTGTCCTGGGAATCATGAAGAGCACCAATCTCCTTTTCAGATTCAGCAATGATGACAGGAGGGATGCTCTTATCTCCTTGAATTTTACCCAGGGAAGTCTCAACCTCCCTTGGGCCTTCAATACCTCCGGCAGTCTCAATCATGCGAGGTCTTTGACAATCCCTTCGATCAAATGCACTGCCTTAGGGTCTTGGACATTGGCATCCGAAGGAGTCTCAACCCTTGATTGCACTTTCGATGCCCGAGTATTAACTCCTGGGCATTTCCAACCTTTGTGCCTCAACTACATCGGCAGCGTCCTCACCAGAAAGCACCGTTGGCACTTCAGTTGGGACAGACTCAACTGTCCGAGCTTCATCAGTGTCAGTATGATGTGGTTCTCTTTCCTTTTCCACTTCGCCTCCTTTCTGCAATGTGGAGTCATCTGCAGCATCCTCCGACCTTGCTGTAGTGGAGTGAGTTTCCCTCTCGGGCACACAAAGCCGAGTGATCGATGGTGGGGTCACTCTTCTCAAGACTCATTTACTTCCATTGAGTGCTCACCGTAAGGCGGTGGTAAAACACCTTCAATAGGGGTTGGCTCAACTTGGGTGCCCAAAGTCCCAGTCTCATCGCCAAGTCCCTTGGACCCATCTTCTGAGTGTACTGGGGACGTGGTCGCAGCAATAACTATGGCAATCTGTTGCACCACTCCCAACAGGTCTATCTCCAGGAGAGATTTTGAAGACTCTCCTGGTCCTTCCATCGATCACGCTTTGCATGCATTAGCCTGAGTCCTTTGAGCTTGCTTGCATATCGATTTTTTCATGGCCATGGGATCCAAGTCTTCATCAAGATCGAAAAACACATCTAAATGAGGATGCGTATGTTCCAGAGTTCCAGTGAGGGTACATATATTTGCCTTCTCCAGTGCACGGGCTTGCTCTTCAGCTTTGTCCTTCTCATCCGTCTTTATGATACGGAGGAGATCCTTGAAGTGCCCTTCGTCGAGAGCCATTCGGACATTAGTAACTCCAAGGAATTGCAGTAATTCCTCTTTTTCCTCGATAAATTCAGGGCGTTCGAACTGCATTCTGGAATGACTTAGCTTCCATGCCCTCCATTCACATAAACGGCGCTGGACGTCTGGATACACAAGAGAAACCACAATTACATCATCATCTTCTTCCTCTTCCTGTCCTTCCGTTTCAGGGATGGATGGTAGCATACTCTGCTACTCTTCGTCTTCAGCATCATCTGTGGCAGATGGAGAGACAACCTTTTTAATAGGAGGTTCCGTTGTCTCAGCTGCTTCTTTGATAAGCCTCTGCTGATCACCTTCAGCAGACTTAGCGGTTTCATCAACAATTTCTGGGGACTGCACTTCCTCAACGTCAGCAGTCTTAGAGGTTTTCTCCAGCTGAGTAGCAGACTCAGCTATCTTCTCAAGCTCTGAAAGCTTGGAGATTCTCCTTCTTCTCTTGATTCTTACTAGAGGAATTTCTGGTTCGGATTCCTCTTCTTTTGGTTCCTTGGCGGCGGGGGCCAGAGCATCTTTCTTGGATGGAGGAGCTACCTTTCTTGGCTTGGCAGTCTTCTTCTTTATGATGGCTGGAGAAGGTATTTGGGCTTCCTTCTCCACCTCGGCCGTGGGCGGAGACACTACGGCCGCCGGTGTGACTTCACTGCAGGGGCAGGGGCGTCCATTGATTTGCTGCAGGGGTAGCCTTCTTCTTTGCAGCTTTCTTCTTGGGAGGGGAGGAAACAATTTTATCCTCGGGGTCAGCTGATTCCCCCTCACTTGTATCCGCCCTCTTAGCATGGGCTCTCTTCTGGGCTCCTGAAAGTTTAGCTCTGAACATCTTCTTGTTTACATGGAAATGCTTTCCATGTTGAAGGGGAATGCCCTTCACTTCCATCAGATGGCCAATGACTAGGCTATAGCCGAGTGATCCTCCAAAGGATCCATCTTCCTTGAACGATTTATTCACGACGTCCTGGCAGAGTCTGTTGTATACGAACTCAGCCCAGTTAACTTTCTTTCCTTGAATGATCGCAACAATGACGATCAGCTTAGTCTTTGATAGTTGATTGAAACTGCCAAACTTCATATCCACACATTTTGAGATGACATCCATCAGCTTGTGATAGTCGTCCTTCAGCAACTTCTTCTCAGCTATGTAGATGACTTTCGCAAGAAGACACTCTGGTTTGGCTACTTCCTTCCATGCAGAGCTGTTGACATCGCCAGATATTTCTGGCATGCCCTCTGACGGCAATAAGCAGTGCTCCGCAAGGTCCTTAGCAGTAATCATGATGTCCTTGCGGTGGGCGAAGGACTTGATACCTTCGTCCTGCACCTCGGCATTCACATAGAACTGCGCCACCTCTTCTAGGTAGGTGTGCGAGTACTCCAAAGTAAGAAAAGGTCTTAGACCGGCCTTTTCTAGCATATCAGCTATATTCTTTACTAAGGTTTCATCGGAACCTGCTTCACCATTCCTTCAAAATTCACAGTCGAACCAAAGTGGATTTGCTTCGATAACTTGACGAAATCAAGCTTTGGTGCCATTTTTGGAAATTTCTACCGATTAAATCTTGATAAACCTTCTTGTGAACGTAGGTTTTCGAGAGAAAAGAACTTGCTTATTTCTGCTTTGAAGATGAACAGTTTTGAATGTAGGAGAGAGAAAACTGAAAAATGAGTATATAAAGGTTATGAAAGGACGTGTTTTTTATTTTTGAAATTTGATTAAGATCAACGGCTCAGATTTAGCACGCCGAACCGCATTTAATTCCTCGCATTTAATGCAGCAGCATTTATATACAATCATATGCTTACTCTGCAGCTTTTGATTGTACCCGTCATTATTGCGCTGACGTCATTCTTAAAAACATCCCCGCTTATTAAAAACGACTCCATTTTTGTACTTAGCTCATAAATGACTCAGCTTATGTCGAAAGTGACTTAACTCAGCTTCTCTCCTTTCATAAGCAACTCAGCTGTTAGTTAACTCGATACAGCTGACTTTCCGATATGGATGTTTCACTTGGCTGAGGTGAAAAACTTGTTTCATTTCTCACTGTCTATCTTCCATATCTTTTGATTGAGTCTTCTGAGTGTTAACTCAGCTCAATTAACCCTAGCTCATGCTTGAGCTCCTCAAATCTTGATTCACATAAGGGCTTGGCGAAATTGTCAGCTAACTGTTTATCAGTTGAGATGTATTCCAAAATGATGTCTTTCTTTTCAACATGATCTCTTATAAAATGATATCTGACATCAATGTGCTTTGTTCTTGAATGCAACACAGGATTTTGAGTGATTACAATAGCACTTGTGTTATCACACATAATTGGAATCTCTTTTTCTTCAATTTCATAATCTCCCAACTATTGTCTCATCCATAAGACTTGGGCACAACAGCTGCCCACAGCTATGTACTGTGCTTCAGCTGTGGATGTGGCTATTGAGTTTTGCTTCTTGCTAAACCAGGAAACCAATCTGTTTCCAAGCATCTGACATGTACCTGAAGTACTCTTCCTGTCAACTCTACATCCAGCATAATCTGAGTCTGTGTAACAAATAAGCTTGAATCCACATTCCTTTAGATACCATAAGCCAACTCCCAGCATCCCTTCAAATACCTTAGGATTCTCTTAGCTGCAGTCATATGGCTCTCCTTTGGTGCAGATTGAAATCTTGCACACACACCTACTGCAAAGGTAATGTCTGCTCTGGCATTAGATAGAGCAGTTGATCCAATAAGTGCTCTGTATCTTGTTTGATCTACAGCTTTACTATCTGCATCCATGTCCATCTTGACTGATGTATCCATTGGTATTTTCGCAGAAGACTTCTCTTCCATACCAAATTTCTTCATTAAATCTGTGGTGTACTTTGTTTGACTTATGAAGGTTCCATCCTTCAGCTGTTTAACTTGAAGTCCTAGGAAGAAGGTTAGCTCTCCCATCATGCTCATTTCAAATTTGCCTTGCATGAGGTTTGAGAACTTATCACACAGCTCTTTGTTTGTGGATCCAAAAATGATATCATCCACATATATTTGAACAAGCAGTATACTCTCTCCATCTTGAATTCTGAAGAGTGTTCTGTCCACTTTTCCTTTGGTGAATCCATTGTCAGTCAGAAATTGAGACAATGTACCATACCATGCTCTTGGTGCTTGCTTTAGTCCATATAGAGCTTTCTTGAGCTTGAACACCTTATCTCCAAGAGTCTTCTGCTCAAAGCCTGGAGGTTGCTCAACATAGACTTCTTTTTCCAACAATCCATTTAAAAATGCGCTTTTCACATCCATTTGATATACAATGAAGTTCTTGTGTGCAACATAGGCAAGAAACATCCTTATAGCTTCTAGTCTTGCAACAGGAGCAAATGTTTCATCAAAATCTATTCCCTCTTCTTGGCAATACCCTTTGGCTACCAATCTTGCTTTGTTTCTTATCACAGATCCTTCCTCATTCATCTTGTTTCTGAAGACCCATTTCGTGCCAATAACATTTTGATGGGTTGGTCTCTGCACTAGTTCACATACCTTGTTTCTTTCAAACTAATTCAGCTCTTCTTGCATGGCTTGAATCCAATGTGTGTCATCCAATGCTTGGGACACATCTTTTGGCCCTATTTAGGAAATAAAGCAAGTGAACATTGCTTCTTGCTGAGCTCTGGATCTGATTCTCACACCATCTCTCACATCTCCAATGACTAGTTCTGGTGGATGGTCTCTCAGCCATCTCACATCAGGTTGAAGCAAATCAGCTGGGTTCAACTGTCTCACATCTGTGTTGTCTTGAGCAGCTCTTTCATCATAATTCAGCTACAAACTTTCCAGCTGTCTTTGAGATTCAACTATCTCTTCTTCATCTGGATTGATTTCTCTTGTTTCAGCTTCAACATAAGGACTCTTCTGCATAGTTGGCTGATTCAGCTTATCAGTCAACATAAGGACTCTTCTCCATTCACATTAGGTTCATCAAAAACCACATGAATAGACTCTTATGTGACCATAGTCCTCTTGTTCAGCACTCAATAGGCTTTACTTTCAGCTGAGTATCCCAAAAAGATACCTTCATCGCTTTAGCATCAAAAGCCTTTAGATTGTCCTTGCCATTGTTGTGGATGAAGCATTTACATCCAAATATTCTAAAGTACCCAACATTTGGTGTTCTCCCTGTCCAGATTTCATACGGAGTCTTTGTCAGCTGTCTATTCATCATGCATCTATTTTGAGTATAACATGCAGTATTGATGGCTTCAGCTCAAAATCTCTTAGGCAACCCAGCTTCAGCTAACATGGTCCTTGCAGCTTTCTTGAGAGTTCTGTTCCTTCTTTCAGCTACTCCATTCTGCTGTGGAGTTCTTGCTGCAGATAATTCATGAGCAATACCATTTTCAACACAATACTGAGTTAATATCCCATTTACAAACTCAGTTCCTCTATCAGACCTTATCTTTATAATGGTTTGACTCTTCTCATTTTGAACTCTTTTCATCAACTGAGGTAACTTCTGGAAGGTTTCCTTCTTTTTGCACATAAAGATTGTCCATATATATCTTGAATAATCATCCACCACCACTAAGGTGTATTTCTTTCCACTTATGCTGGCTGGTTCAATAGGACCAAATAAATCCATATACAACAGATGCAATATTCTTGTTAAAGAAGGACTAGGTTTCTCTTTGAATGATGATTTGATCTGCTTTCCCATCTGGCATGCATCACAAACACTTTCCTTCTTGTACACTGAGTCTGGCAAACCTTCTACAAGATGACTCCTTGCAAGCTTGTTGATTATTTTAAAATTTAGATGACTCAGCTTCTTGTGCCATAGCCAACTTGATTCGGTTGTGCTCTTCGCCAACAGACTGGTGTTTGGTGTGGCAGTAGACCAGCCTACCACATACATGTTCTTTTGTCTGGATCCTTGCAACACTATTTCATTTGATTCAGTATCTTTAATTTGGCAAACTCCCATATTGAATCCAACATTGTAGCCCTTGTCACAGAGTTGGCTGATGCTTAACAAGTTGAAGTTGAGGCCTTCAACATATGCAACATCTGTGATTTCTAATCCATTTTTCTTGATGGATCCAGTGCCTCTTATTTCCCCTGGAGCTTCATTTCCTCCAAATATGACTTTTACACCTCTAATCTCCTTGAATTTTGACATATTTTTCTTGTTTCCTGTCATATGTCCGGAACAACCACTATCCATGTACCAGGTTCCTTGGCACTTAGCTGTTCCTTGAACCTGCAATCAAGAAAATTAATTTTTAGGTACCCATGTGTAGGTCCCAAGGGGTGTAAGTGTAAGGTTTAGTCCTTGGCACTTAGCTGTTCCTTAAACCTTACCAAATTTTCGATTTAGTCCTTTTAAATATTCGAGTTAATACTACACAATCGTGTCCTTGATGGACAACCAATTTAGTTAATCAAGAGAGTTAGTCTCTCAAATGACTCAACGAGTCATTGATGGAATAACTCACCGTTGGGTCTAAATTAACTCAACCGTGGTTTTGTTTTCAAATGAAGACTTAACACCCTTAAGTTTGGTTAAGCAAGGATTTAGTGCTTGGTTTAGTACTTAGAAATTATCAAGTGGATAGCAAATTTATCAATAGATTTAAACAATTAAGATCCGTGGAATTAAAGTCTTTGAAATGTAAATGACACAATGAAATTTTTATAGAGGTTCAAGATGGGGTAATTCTTCTACTCCTCTCTTCTCCAACTCCCGGAGGAATCCACTAGGTATTGATCGGATACAAAGTGGTAATCCCGATACAAGTCTTGATCACACAAAGTGACTTGATCCTTTGGGACTCGATCCTGAGACGCCTTGATCACTCACCAAGCTTCTCGTACGACTTCTTCTTCTTCACAGGCAAATGCCTTGCTACTACAACTCACTTGCTCAAGCTCTTTGGATTTGATCACGAAGCCTCCAAAAGCTTAAGACTTGGTTCGATCTTGAACCTTCCTACAATCCTTCGTGGAATGTAGACCCCTTGATTTTTCAAGATTTTCCTCTTCAACCGATTGAAGTTATCTTTCCTTCACAGTGAGTGTTGGATTGATGTTCTTCGTAGTGTAGGCTTGAGGATTGAGAATATTTCAGATTTTCTAATAATTGCTTGAACGTTTTTTCGGTTCAGTCCGTCCCTTATTCTCAATGTCACTTCTCGCCTTTTATAGTGATCTTTCAAAAATTTGCCCGAAGAAGAGATAGGCTTATTTTTGAAAGTCACTTGCGATGAGTTAGTTTGTCTTGTTGCGATCCTTGGAATTGCCATTTCCTCGTATGAATTGTTCTTCACCTTTTCGCAGTTCGACACGGTGTAATGCTTCCCATTGGTTTATTCCTCTTGCACGCTTCCGGGGATCGAGCACTCCGAGAAAGGTGGTATGGAGATATTACTTGTTTAAGTAATTCTCTTGATTTCGTGCAATGGATCTTTTTCGCTTATCTCGACTTGATCGCATTTCTTTGCTTTCCCAGGTGACTTAGAGTCGCTTCCAATCATGGATGACTCTTTTCATCACTTCAACTTGAGACTTGGCTTTTCTTGAGTTGACTTGATCGATACTCCACTCACCGCATCTCACCGCTTCTTGATAGAGTTCCCGTCTACTCTTCTTGCCATACTCACTGTCTCGCAATGAGTCTTCCTTCTAGTCTTCGATTGTCTTCTTGCATGTTAGGGCGTAGGCGACTTAACTCACTTTGCCACTTTATTTATTACAATGCATTTTACAACAAGAACGGGTGCCAACTTCCTATTCTAAGTTTTACATGGCATTCATCAAAATCTAAACAATAAATTTCCTAACAATTTCCCCTTTTTGATGATGCCAAAACTTAAACCATTCAAAAATGCAAATAGCAAAGATACATACTGATAGTGTATTCACATAGAATGTATGCGCAGAATCAATCTTTTTATTGATCATAACATTCTTGTTCTTTTACACAATCACAAGGTGTATCGTGAGCAAACATTTGTCTACACGAAAATAAAGAATTTATAGCTTTATTGCGTAAAAACTTACATAGTATGTATTTACATCATAAAATACATGAAGGGGTGGACAAAGAACACTTCATCTCCTTCGTCTCTCCTTCTTTCATCTTGTTCAAGATCTTCTCGCTCTTCTTCTCTTTTTTTCTCATCGTCACCGCTTTTTCTTTTCTTTTTCATATGCCTTCCTCGGCAAACTTCATCTCTTCTTAATCTTTCTTGTCTTTCCTCCCATAGCTGAGTTTGTCTCTTGTTTTCTTCTTCTATTCTTTTTGCATACTCAAGATTACTTTTAGCCACTTGCAAATTTGCTATTTGGTCAAGACCAGCCAAAGAGATCCCTCCTTTCTTACCTGGATCTACGTTTCAATGTTTTTGGGCGAGAGGCCTAGGTCCGAAACCTCTTCCTCCACCATCGCTTCTTCCTCTACCTCGGGCGTGTATTGTCTTTGGTCTTCTTCTTTTCCAAATGAGTGACCAGCAGAGTGACTACCGGTGGTCTGGCCGCTGTCGCCTTCTTCACATAACGTGAGACCCTTTTCCCAAGATAAGTCCCAAGCTTGAGCCATAGACATATTTGCAAAGTATCCTTCGGATGCGGCGTTTTAAATTCATCAACTGATCGTGGCTCTGTCCCGACATCTAAGATGGCATAAGTGTCTTCTCAGTATCTTTGGAATGCCTCCATGTTGTTTCAAGATGTTCATAACCCGGGCATCCATTCTTCCTTCCACTTCCTCCATCCCCGCTTCAATTTTCTTTCTTTTTCAAACCATAGATATAGCAGTGTTGGAGTGGCGAGTCACTTGAGGGGAGTTTGTTCATGATAATGTCACCGTGACAAGACCTTGTTGGGGGTTTGTGCAATCATCAAGGTCACATCTTTCGATCCTTCCCCCTCAACAGATTTTCCTTTCTTTTGTTTCAAAGACTTCCTCGATTGTCTTTCCTTCGCATTGCATCCTCTTTTTCAAATTTTCCGATCTCTTCTGCTTTTAAGGTATTCCTCTTCCCCTTTTTTGGCATCATCAAAAGAGAGAGGACACTGAAACATACTTGTGACAAGCGGAAGTCGAGCCTCACGATGGTAGAGTTCTCCTCAAGTCTGGCTGCGGAGTATGCGGCACGAAATTTGGATCGAGTAGCGTTGGACTCTGCTGAAATTAGCTTCATCTCAGCCATGAGAAGGCTGAATTTTCTATTCATGTTTTCTTCCAAACGTTGTAGATCACTCTTATTTTTCTCCCGCAGCAGCTTTTATCTCGGCGGTGTGAGCTTCATGCATGTGCTCAATGTGTTCTCTCAACTTCGTTTTGCATCAAGATTCTCGGCTCTCCATACCGGCTTTATTGAACAATGTCCTGAAGTATCTAACTTGTTCCACACGCATTGTTTCTTCATTGTTGCCACCATTCCCCCGATCTCGATCATTATGCCTCTTAAGTCAGAGTAAGATTGGCATCTCTGTTGTCGGGCCGCATGTCCATAGAGGCCTCGATGCCTCTCCATCCGTTCAATCTTAGCAAATAATGCCTTGAACACTTCAAGCGGACTTCAACATTCTTCCGTTGCGGTGATGGCCATGCAGCAATCAAAGTCATAATCAATCGAACAATGGTACTGATGGAATAACGGAGAGCTGGTCTATAGAAGCGTGCGAGCTCGTTCTCCGACTCTTCGGGAGGTCGGGTACCTCCAGAGAGAAAGGAAAAGATTCTATAAAGGAATCATCACGGCCAACCGTATTTGTTCAATGATGAGAGGTGCGCGTGAAGTTCCTTTTTTTTTGAGTCGAACTCGCTGCTTGGGGAGCTGCTGCGCAGTGGACTCTGTCTCACCGGGGTCTTTTGTGAAGTGGACCCGGCTTGCCGAGCCTCACTGTTTCAACAAACCGTTGGTCTCACCGGTTTCTCCAATTAGTAGATGGTCCTCGGCATTTTCGAAGCGTCATCGGATGATGATGAGATTTCCATTGGTGGCTCATCATCAAAATTAAAGGTTTGACGAGTAGTCTTAGGATCGACTTGCTCGTGCTTGGAACATCCGCAGTGAGTCTTTTGGAGTCATCACGGGGATGACTCGAAACTTCGTCGCTTTCGATCCCGGAAAGGTTACATCGATTATCCTGGGAATCATGAAGCGCGCTTATCTCCTTTTTCGGATGGGTCAATGATAGCAGGAGAGATGTTCTCTACTTGACTTTCTTTACCCCGGAAGTCTCAACCTCCCGTGGGCCTTCATTACCTCTGCAGCCTCGATCGCAGGTGGGCTGACCTCCCTTTCGACGGTGTCACCGTCTTAGGGTCTTCTCGTGGTGGCATCCATTGGAGTCTCAACCCCATGGATTGCACTTTCATCGCCTGCAGTGTTAACTCCCGTGGTCATTCCTTCCTCGTGCCTCGATTGCATCGCGGCGTCATTAGCCTTCGAGCGAGTTGGCACCTCACCAAATGCAGTCTCAATCAATGAGCTTCGTTGATGACAACTTGTTGTTCGTTTAGTGTTTGTACTTCCTCTACTTCGCCTCCTGGATTCGTTGTTGAGTCATCTGCAAAGATTCTCCGACCTTTTGCCGTGGAGGGAGTTTCCCCCTCAGCTGGCTCACCACCGAGTGACTTGGAGTGGGGTCACTCGTCTCCAAACTCCCTACATTTTCTATTGAGTGTTCAGCCGTTGGGGCGGTGGTAAAACACCTTCAATAGGGGTTGGCTTGACAGGGTCCCCACTATCCCGGTTCATTGCCAATTCCCTTATTGCCTTCTTCCGAGTGAGAGTCTTTGGCGGAACAACAGCCGGCGATTTGCTTTGAACCACTCCCATTGGATCAATTTCGGTGTGTGTTCGAGGACTCTCCTGGTCCCTCCATCAATCTTTGCTCGTGAAGGATTCTGGATTCGTGCAATGCTTGCTGCATTTGCAACTCTTCGTGGCGGCAGCAGAGTCCGGATCCTCATCACTGTCCGGAGAAGACATCAAGGAGAGGATGTGTGTGTTACGTGGTGTGCGGAGATAGGGCGATCTTGGCGCCTTCTCACGTGCCTCACTTCCTCTGCTTTCTTTCCTTCTCTTTGTCCTTGAAGATCTGCCGCAGGATATCTGTGCGATTGTCTTCATCCATCTTTGATCACAGTGGTTAGTCCAAGGAAGTTTAACAGTTCCTCTTCTTCTTCTATAAACTCGGGCCGTTGGAACTGTTCCCTTGATTTACTCAATTTCCATTTCTCCACTCACGCAGACGATTTTGGATGTCCGGGTAAGGTGGAGATAGGATCATCACATCACTATCGACTCTATCGGCTTCTTTTGTGTCTCAGGTGCGCGGACTACGGCTATTTCTTCAGGTTGCCTCTGTCACTGATCGCCTTCGGCGACTTAGTGTTTCATCAATTACATCTGGGGACTCGATTTGCTTGGCGCTTTCGTTTTGTTCCATTTGTTCGGTGAGTGGTGACTCAGGCCGGTTTTCAAGCTCGTAGCGCTTGATGATTCTTCTTCGTCTTCTAGTTTGTACCGGAGGGATTTCTGGTTCGAGACGCTTTTCTTCGAGTCTTGGGCGGCGGGGCCGTGCTAGTGTTTTCTTCGAGGAGCAGGCCGTCTTGGCTTTTCGGATCTCCTCTTTTTGACGATCCGAGAAGGTAGTTGAGAGTCCTTCTCGACCGCTGCTGCCGGGCGGGAGACACGGCGCAGGGGCAGTGACTGCTGCGGGGGGGAGGAGCAGATTTGACTTTCTTTCTTTGCGGGGAGCAACATCTTCTTAGCAGAACATGCAGGGGGGCTTTTCTTCTTTGGTGGAGAGAAAGGAAACATCTCGTATCTTCGTGGTCACCGATTCCCCCTCACTCGTGTCGCTCTCTTGGCGTAGGCTCTCTTAGTGCGCCGGAGAGGTTTGATCTCAACATCCTCTTGTTAACATGGAACGCCTTTACATGTCTAAGAGGGACTCCTTTCACCTCCATCATCCGCCAATCACAAGGCCATATCCTAGGGATCCTCCAAATGTGCCATCTTCCTTGAAGGATTTGTTCCCTACATTCGGCATAGTCTGCTTTGTAAACAAACTCGGCCCAGTTTATTTTCCTTTCTTCAATGATCGCACCATTCACGATCAACTTTGCTTTTGACATTGGTCAAAGTCGCCAAATTTGATGTCAATACATTTGGCAACTATGTCCAACGACTTGTGATAGTCCTCCTTCAACAGACCTCTTGTTTCTTTGTGTAAACTATTTTATCAAAGATAGCCGGGCTTGGCTATTTCCTTCCAAGCAAAGCCCGAGTTTACATCAGCTTCGTTAATTTCGATGCTCATGCTTCGCTTGGTAGTGAGCGATGTTCGCCAAATCCTTGGCGAGATGGTGAGCCGCTTTCCGTGAACAGATGACTTTATCCCTTCATCGTGAATCTCAAAGGCATTCACGTAGAATCGTGCGACCTCCTCCACATAGGTCATCGGATATTCCAAAGATCGTAAAACGATTTCAGCCCAGGACGTTTCCAATTTCTCAAAGAATTTTCTTCACTAGGGTGTCATCGGACCCCTGTTTCACCATGCCGTCGAAATCCACAATAGACCCGGTGTGGATTTGCTTTCCTAACTTGGTAAAATCATAGGTTGGTGCCATTTTTTCAGGATTTTATCAAAGAAAAACTTAGAGATTGATTTGAAGATAGATAGGGTTTTGAGAGAATTTTTGCCTTTGCTTCCGAGAGAGAAATGAATGCATTTTGGTAGTGTGTGAGAGAAACGGACGAAAATGGTTTAAGTATGGTTTATGAAAGGACGTGCGGGTGGTTTTTTGAAATGTGATCGAAATCAACGGTTTAGATTTTGCACGCCTATTTAGCATTTAATGTCTCGTATTTAATGCGGCAGCATTTATATCCAATCATAAGCTTGGTGTGCGGCTTTATATCTCAGTACATATCATCATTATCTTGACGTCATTCTTAAAAACATTCCCGCTTCAAGAAAAACGATCGCGTTTTTGTCACTTTGCTCATAAGTGACTCGAACTTATCCCTTAGCCGATTTAACTCTTCTTCTCATAGTTCTCTTAGTGACTCGGCAACAAATGGTGACTTGTATAGTTGTCTTTTCAATACACAACGATTTATTTAGGCGATTTGTGAGTTCACTCTTTTTCCTGTTTGTGTTCCATTTCTTTTCTTTGAGTCTTCTCAATGTTAACTCAGCTCAATTAACCCCAACTCATGCTTGAGTTCTTCAAATCTTGACTCACATAATGGTTTTGTGAAGATGTCGGCAATTGTTTATCGGTTGAGATATATTCCAAGATGATGTCCTTTTTTTCAACATGATCTCTTATGAAGTGATATCGACATCGATATGCTTTGTTCTTGAGTGCAACACGAGATTTTGAGTGATTGCAATTGCACTTGTGTTATCACACATGATTGGAATTTCTTTTTCCTCAACTTCATAGTCTCTCACCATTTGTCTCATCCATAGGACTTGGGCTGCAAAATTTGCTTTGCAGCTATGTATTCTCGCTTCACCAGAGGTGGCTATTGAATTTTGCTTCTTGCTAAACCAGGAAATCACTGTTTCCTAGCATTTGACATGTGCCTGAGGTGCTTTTTCTTCAACTCGAACTCGCATCCAAGATAGTCGAGTCAGTCGAATAGCCAATTAGCTTGAATCCACCTTCCTTTGGATACCATAAGCCAACTTCTTGGCTTCCTTTCAAGTATCTCAATATTCTCTTAGTCTTTGTCATATGGCTCTCTTTTGGAGCAGATTGAAATCTTGCACATACACCTACAAAGAAAGGTGATGTCCGCACGCTTCTTTGTAAGATAGAGCAATGATCCAATAAGTGCTCAGATCTTGTTTGATCTACGGGCTTGCCATCTGCATCCATGTCCATTTTGGTGATGTATTCATTGGTATTTTCACGAGAAGACTTCTCCTCCATACCAAATTTCTTCATTAAGTCTCTAGTGTATTTTGTTTGCCTTATGAAGGTTCCATCCTTTAGTTGTTTCACTTGGAGTCCAAGGAAGAATGTTAGCTCTCCCATCATGCTCATTTCAAATTTACTTTGCATGAGGTTTGAAAATTTTTCACACACTCTTTGTTTGTGGATCCAAAAATGATGTCATCCACATATATTTGAACAAGCAAGATACTCTTTTTTGTCTTGAATTCGAAAAGTGTTCTATCTACTTTTCCTTTTGTGAATCCATTTTCGCTTAGGAATTGTGACAAAGTATCATACCATGCTCGGGTGCCTGTTTTAATCCATACAAGGCTTTCTTGAGTTTGTATACCTTATCTCGAAGAGTCTTCGCTCAAATCCTCGGAGGTTGTTCAACATACACTTCTTCTTCCAATAAACCATTTAGGAATGCACTTTTTACATCCATATGATATACAATGAAATTCTTGTGAGTCGCATAGGCAAGAAACATCCTTATAGCTTCCAATCTTGCTACAGGAGCAAATGTTTCATCAAAATCTATTCCTTCTTCTTGGCAATATCATTTGGCTACTAGTCTTGCCTTATTTCTTACCACAGAGCCTTCCTCGTTCATCTTGTTTCGAACACCCATTTGGTACCAATAACATTTTGATGTCCGGGTCTTTGAACTAATTCCCATACTTTATTTCTTTCAAACTCGATTCACTCTTCTTGCATAGCTTGAATCCAATGTGTGTCGTCCAATGCTTGTAACACATCTTTGGGCTCTATTTGCGAGATAAAGCATGTGAACATGGCTTCTTGTTGAGTTCGATCTTGTTTTGACACCTTCTCTTAAATCTCCAATGACAAGTTACGTGGATGGTCTCTCGGCCATCTTACATCGAGGTTGGAGTAAGTTAGCTGGATTCGATCGTCTTGCGGTGTGTTCTTTGTTTCACTCTCTCGTAATCACTTAGCCGCAAACTTTCCAAATTGTTTTTGAGATTCACTATCTCATCTTCTTCGAGTTTATAATTCGGCAAACAGCAAAGATGGACTCTTCTCGTATGGTTGGATGATTCAAACTTATCACCGACTCTTCAATGTCTTCTCCATTTACATTTGGCTCATCGAATACCACATGAATGGATTCTTCGCAACCATAGTCCTTTTGTTGAGTACTCAGGCTTTGCTTTCACCGAGTATCCTAAGAAGATACCTTCATCACTTTAGCATCGAAAGCCTTTAGATTGTCTTTGCCATTGTTGTGGATGAAGCATTTACATCCAAATATTCTAAAATATGCAACATTTGGTTTTCTTCCACCAGATCTCATAGGGAGTCTTTGTCACCGTGTCTGTTTATCATACATCCTGTTTTGAGTGTAGCAAGTTGTGTTGATTGCTTGACCAAAACTTTTGGTAACCCCTGTTTCGACTAACATGGTCCTTTGCCGCTTCTTTGAGAGTTCTGTTTCCTTCTTTCGCAACTCCATTCTGTTTGTGGAGTCCTTTGCTGCCGATAGTTCATGACCAATACCATTTTCAATACAATATCGAGTTATTATTCCATTGACAAACTCGGTTCCTCATCCTGATCGATCTTATTTTGATAATGGTTTGGCTCTTCTCGTTTTGAATCCTCTTCATCACCGTGGTAGTTTCTATAGAGTTTCTTTCTTCTTACACATGAATATTGTCCAAGTATATCTTGAGTAGTCATCTACTACCACCAAGGTGTATTTCTTTCCACTTATCTTTGGCCGGTTCCACCGGGCCAAATAGATCCATATGTAGCGATGCAATATTCTTGTTGAAGATGGACATGTCTTTTCTTTGAATGAAGATTTGATTTGTTTTCCTTCCGACATGCATCACATATACTCTCCTTCTTCTTGTATCTGAAGTCCGGAATTCCTTCCACAAGATTACTTCGCAAGCTTGTTAATCGTTTTGAAATTCGGGTGACTCGACTTTTTGTGCCATGACCAACTTGATTCAATCTGTGTTTTGCTAATAGACAGTGTTGTGTGTAGCGGTTGACCAATCTACTACATACATGTTCTTTTGTCTCCAGCATCCTTGCAACACAACTTCATTCGATTCAAGTATCCTTGATTTGGCATACACCCATGTTGAATCCAACATTGTAGCCCTTGTCACAGAGTTGACTTATGCTTAGCAAGTTGAAGTTGAGTCCTTCGACATATGCAACATCTGTGATTTCTAATCCGTTCCTCTTGACGGATCCAATGCCTCTTACTTTACCAGGAGCTTCATTTCCTCCAAATATGACTTTCGCTCCTTCAACTTCCTTGAATTTTGACAGATTTTTCTTATTTCCTGTCATATGTCTGGAATAGCCACTATCCATGTACCAGGTTCCTTGGCACTTAGCCGTTCCTTGAACCCGCAATCAAGGAAATTAAGTTTTAGGTACCCATACTTGTCCGGGTCCTGAGGGGTTAGAGTTGTAAGATGATCCAACCAACTTATAGCCAAATGATTTGACTCTAAGGGGTTGCCATCTATCGTGCCATAATCATAATTAATCTTGGCAAATTGCTTGGGGATTTTAGGTTCATACAACTGTCTCTTTTGTCCGTATGCCTTGTGTATAGGTTTTAGCAATCGCCTTCTTTGGGTAATTGTGGTGTCTCTTAGTATAGTGCCTAGGTGCATATGTGTGCTGATGAAAGCTCTTATACTTTTGGAATGGCCTTTGCTGAGTTCTAGGCCTTTGCCATTTGGGCTTATATTCCATAAGTCTATCTTTGATAGTTCACATTATTCCAATCGCTTGGCTTGGATATTTTCTACCATTCCCATCATATGTATTTCTTTTATAGATTTTCTTCTGGTTTTTGGTAGCTCGCTTCTTCTTTACAGAGTATTTTCTGTTTGGAGTTTGCTTGAGAACTCACTGAATCTCTTCTCACTGTCCTTTCAAATAAGCACTCAACTGTTGTTTTCCTTTTCCTTTATAACCAAGGCCAGTTTGCTTGTAATTGTGCTTTGGAGTGAATGTGTGTGCAACATTTAGAGTTTTGGATTTTTGACTCTTCATGGCTTGAAGATCCTTTTTTCCAAAATTACTTTTGAGGTTTGACATAGCACAGAGGAATTAAATCCTAAGCCTGCCTTGTCTCCACATTCTCTTTGACTCATAATAAGATCATTCAATGATTTAGATGCCTTAGTGAATGAGGCAATAACATTTTTGAGGTCATTCTCCCTCTTCTCAATGGCGCAATTTCTCGCTATTAATTTAGCATTTTCACCTTTTAAACTTTCATTCTCATCAGCTATTTGACTTAGAGTACTCAGCTCCTTAGTCAGCTTTGAGTTTTGGCTCTTGAGTAGGTTGTTTTCCTCATTTAATAGTGTGTGTGAGGATTTAATGTGTTCAAAATCTTTCATCATTTTGCCTAATGAATCATAAAGATCGAGTGGGTGATGAAGTGTGTGTGTCACGATCACTATCACTAGAGTCCGAGTTTGATGAGTTAGAGTGTACCTCATCTTCTTGGTCGAGTTGATCTTGTTCCTTGGCCATCAAGCGGTCGGGGCTTCTTCTTCGAGTCACTTGAATAGTCGGCATCTTTGCTCTCATCACCGTCTCTCTTGACTTGGCTTTTAAGCATCTCTCTGCACCATCATTGCCTTTTTCTTTTCTTGTCTTCTTTCTCTCAAGACCTTTCTTTCTTCTTCATTCCCTGTTTTGTTAACTACGAGGATATGAGCAATCAATGGCATAGTGACCTGGTTGTCTGCAGTTCAAAGATAGATATTCACCTTTTGATCAGCTTTTTGATGATCTGTTCTCTTGGTTGGTCTATCTTCCCTTGATTTGGAGGGAGCTGAGTGTCTTCTGGAAGATTCACCCTTTCCTCTCTTGTAGTTCTTATTGAAGAACTTGTTGAACCTCTTAACCATCGGGCTATTTCTTCCGGATCAATGACTTCTTTGACTTGACTCTCTTCCCATCTTTAACAATTAGAAGCATTTGTTTTTGGGTACAACTGTCTCTTCCTGGTCTTTTCTTCTCAGCTCAAACTCGTAGGCTTTGAGGTCTAAGAATAGTTCATGGTTGGATGTCTTTGATAGGTCCATAGAATGTCTTAGTGCCATGACCTTCATTTCCCATTCAATTTGAAGACTTTTTAGGATTTTCATACACATTTCATCTGTATATTCCTTTCCAAGTGCGGATAACTCGTTGGTGATTTCGTGAATCGAGCATCCAGTTGATCCAGGTTTTCTCCCGAGATCATTTTGAAGTTCTCAAATTTACGTGACATACCACTAATAATTTGTTTTCTTTGATTTGCTCTCGAGCCTTCACAAATCAATGTTAGCTTGTCCCATTTCTTTAGCCGTTTTGCATGATTTGACTTTATTGAACATGGCTTTGTCCAAGGTTTTGTAAAGGATGTCCTTGGCTACATTGTCCAGGTTGTATCTTTTTCTCGCATCATTTGTCCATTCGGTTCTTGGTTTTTCAACCATGACCGTGCAGGAGCAACATCCTCTTCTCCTTCACCGCACTCTTCTTCAAAATTGTGTTCACCTTTAAGATTTGCAGTGGCCCATCCTCTATCACTATCCACATCTCATCATGTAATCTTTAGATGAGCTCGCATACGAATTTTCCAATCATCAAATTCTTCAATAGTGAACATAGGGATGCGTGTCAAATTTGATTCCATGATAATAACTTTTAGTGATAAAAAGAGTTTTGAAAGTTTAAGTACTAAAGCGAGACTTTGAAAAATTTGGAGATCTAGTTCAAGAACTGGTGCGGAGGGTTCAATGAACCAACCGCTCCGATACCACTTGTAGGTCCCAAGGGGTGTAAGTGTAAGGTTTAGAAGGGGGTTGAATAAACCTTACCAAATGTTCGATTTAGTCCTTTTAAATATTCGAGTTAATACTACACACCGTGTCCTTGATGGACAGCCAATTTAGTTAATCAAGAGAGTTAGTCTCTCAAATGACTCAACTCGAGCTGTTGATGGAATAACTCACCGTTGGGTCTAAATTAACTCAATCTGGTTTTGTTTTTGAGGAAGACTTAACACCCTTAAGTTTGGTTAAGCAAGGATTTAGTGCTTGGTTTAGTACTTAGAAATTATCAAGTGGATAGCAAATTTATCGATTTAAATAATTAAGATGCGAGAATTAAAGTCTTTGAAATGTAAATTACACAATGAAATTTTTATAGAGGTTCGAAGATGGGGTAATTCTTCTACTCCTCTCTTCTCCAACTCCTGGAGGAATCCACTAGGTATTGATCGATACAAAGTGGTAATGAGTCCGATACAAGTCTTGATCACACAAATGACTTGATCCTTTGGGACTCGATGTCCTGAGACGCCTGATCACTCACCGGCTTCTCGTGCGACTCGGCCTTCTTCACAGGGCAACATTGCCTTACTACTACGACTCACTTGCTCAAGCTCTTTGGATTTGATCACAAAGCCCTCCAAAAGCTTAAGACTTGGTTCGATCTTGAACCTTCCTACAATCCTTCGTGGAATGTAGACCCGATTTTTCAAGATTTTCCTCTTTCAACCGATTGAAGTTATCTTTCCTTCACAGGTGAGTGTTGGATTGATGTTCTTCGTAGTGTAGGCTTGAGGATTGAGAATATTCAGATTTTCTAATAATTGCTTGAACGCGTTTTACTGTTGGTCCGTCCTTATTCTCAATGTCACTTCTCAGCCTTTTATAGTGATCTTTCAAAAATTTGCCCGTTGAAGAGATAGGCTTATTTTTGAAAGTCACTTGCGAGAGTTGGTTTGTCTTGTTGCGAGTCCTTAGAATTGCCATTTCCTCGTATGAATTGTTCTTCACCTTTTCGTAGTTCGACACGGTGTAATGCTTCCCATTGGTTTATTCCTCTTGCACGCTTCCTCGGGATTGAGCACTCCGAGAAAGGTGGTATGGAGATATTACTTGTTTAAGTAATTCTCTTGATTTACTCAACGGATCTTTTTCGATTATCTCGACTTGATCGCATTTCTTTGCTTTCCCCAGGTGACTTAGAGTCGACTTCCAATCATGGATGACTCTTACATCACTTCAACTTGAGACTTGGCTTTTCTTGAGTTGACTTGATCGATACTCCACTCACCGCATCTCACCGCTTTCTTCATAGAGTTCCCGTCTACTCTTCTTTGCCATACTCACCGGTGTCTCGCGGAGTCTTCCTTCTAGTCTTGATTGTCTTCTTGCATGTTAGGCGTGGTGACTTAACTCTTTGGCCAGCCCCCTATTTATTACAATGCATTTTACAACAAGAATGTGGTGCCAACTTCCTATTCTAAGTTTTACATGGCATTCATCAAAATCTAAACAATAAATTTCCTAACACCATGCTTGTCTGGGTCCTGAGGGGTTAGTGCTATAAGATTATCCAACCAACCTATAGCCAAATGCCTTGACTCTAAGAGGTTGCCATCTATCTGTGCCATAATCATAACTCACTTTGGCAAATTGCTTGGGGGATTTAGGTTCATATAGCTGTCTCTTTTGTCTGTATGCATGTGTGTGTGTTTTAGCAATTGCCTTCTTTAGGTAGTTGTGATGTTTTTAAGTGTAGTGCATGGGTGCATATTTGTGCTGATGATAGCTCTTTTTCCTTTGGAATGACCTTTGATGAGTTCTAGGTCCTTGCCATTTAGGCTTGTATTCCATATGTCTTTGCTGATATTTCACAGTATTCCAATCAGCTTGATTAGGGTAATTTCTACTATTCCCATCATATGTGTTTCTTTGATAAAACTTCTGGGATTTTTGGTAGCTCTGTTTATTCTTCACATAGTACTTCCTATTTGGAGTTTGCTGAGGAACTCTGCTGGATTTCTTCTCAGTTGTCCTCACAGCATACTCAACTAGTTGTTTCCTTTTCCTTTATATCCAAGGCCAGTTTGTTTGTGATTGTGCTTTGGAGTGAATGTGGGTGCAACATTTGGTGTTTTGGATTTTTGAGATGCTTCATTACTTGAAGATCCTTTTTCCAAACTCACTCTGGGAGTTTGACTGTGCACAAAGGAATTGAATCCTATTCCTGTCTTATCTCCACACTCTTTTTGGCTCATAATAAGGTCATCCAATGATTTAGATGCCTTTGTGAATGATGCAATCACATTTTTGAGGTCATTTTCCCTCTTTTCTATAGCAGCTATCTCTGCTCTTAGTTTAGCATTCTCAGCCTTGACTCTTTGTTCTCATCAACTATGTGACTCGAGTACTCGGCTCCTTAGTCACCGTGAGTTTTGGCTTTTAGAAATGGCTGTTTTTTCTTCGTTTAATAGTGTGTGTGAGGATTTAATGTGCTCAAAGTCTTTCATCATTTTGCCTAATGAATCATAAAGATCAGTGGGTGATGAAGTGTGTGTGTCACAATCACTATCACTAGAATCTGAGTGAGATGAGTTAGAGTGTACCTCATCTTCTTGGTCAGGTTGATCTTGTTCTTTAGCCATTAGACAGATCATTACTTCTTCTTCAAAATCACTTGAGTAGTCACCACTACTACTCTCGAGTTCGCTTCTTTCGACTTAGCCGTTGTCTCGGCAATCTCAATGTACCAACATAGCCTTTTTCTTTTCATGTCTTCTTTCTCTGAAGACTCTTCTTTCTTCTTCATTCCTGTATTTATTGACTACTGGATATGGACAGTCAATAGAGAAGTGTCCTGGTTGTCTGCAGTTCCAACACAGGTTCTCAGCTCTTTGGTCATTTCTTTCAGTCCTTGAATTATCAGCTCTCTGATATTCAACCTTTTGATGCTCAGCTCTCTTGGGTGGCCTATCTTCCCTTGACTTGGAGGGAGCTGAATGTCTCCTCGAGGTTTCACCCTTGTTTTTCTTGTAGTTCTTATTAAAGAACTTGTTGAATCTTTTAACCATAAGGGCAATCTTCTCCTGTTAATGGCTTCCTTGACCTCAACTCTTTTCCCATCCTTGACTATAAGTGCAGCTATTTTGGGTACAGCTATCTCCTCTTGATCATTTCTTCTCTGCTCAAACTCATAGGCTTTGAGGTCTGAGAATAACTCATGATTGGATGTTGTTGTGAGGTTCATTGAATGTCTCAGGGCCATGACCTTCATTTCCCATTCAGCTGGGAGGCTTCTCAAAATTTTCATACACATTTCTTTTTGTGTATATTCTTTCCCAAATGCTGATAGCTCGTTTGTTATTTCAGTGAATCTAGCATCCAGCTGATCCAAGGTTTCATCTGCAAGCATTTTAAAATTTTCAAATTTCTGTACAACAACAAACAATTTGTTTTCTTTAATTTGCTCAGACCCTTCACAAATTAAAGTTATTTATCCCAGATTTGTTTTGCAGTTTGGCAAGATTTGAGTTTGTTGAACATTGCTTTGTCCAAGGTTTTGTAAAGTATGTCTTTGGCCACATTGTCCAAGTTGTATCTTTTTATGTCCTCGTTTGTCCACTCAGTCCTTGGTTTCTCAACTAGGGCTGGTCTTGCCTCAGCAGCAGCTTCTTCTCCTTCACCAGTGCGATTTGCTCTCTGTCTGTCGTGTTCACTTTCGATTTGCAGTGGCCCATCCTCTATCACTATCCACATTTCATCATGTAAAGTAGATAGATGAGCCTGCATATGAATTTTCCAATCATCAAATTGCTCAATAGTGAACATGGGAATGCGTGTCAAATTTGCTTACATGATAATAACTTTGATGAATAAAAGAGATGATTTTTGGAAGAGCAAGTGTTAAAAGTTTCTTTGAAAGATTGGAGATCTAGTTCATAACCAGTGCAGAAGGCTCAATGAACCAACCGTTCTGATACCACTTGTAGGTCCCAAGGGGTGTAAGTAAGGTTTAGAAGGGGGCATTGAATAAACCTTACCAACTTTTCGATTTTAGTCCTTTTAAAATTATTACAGAGTTAATACACATCTAAGTCCTTGAGGGACAACTAAGTTAGTTAATCAGCAGAGTTAGCCACTCAACAGACTCGATAGAGATGTTGATAGAATAACTCAGTTGTTTAGTCTAAACCTTAACTAAGTTGTGATGAGTTTTTCAGTGGAAGACTTAACACCCTTGAATTTGATTTAACTTTATTTTAACACTTGATTTTAGCACTTAGTAATTTATCAGTTGGATAGCAAATTATCAGCAGATATAAAATATGTGTGCAGGAATGTAAATATGCTGAAATGTTAATGACACAAGTAAATTTTATAGAGGTTTGAAGATGGGGTAATTCTTCTACTCCTCTCTTCTCCAACTCCTGGAGGAATCCACTAAGTAATGATCAGTTTACAAATTGGTTATCGATCCTAGAAACAAGTCTTGATCACACAAAAAACTTGCTTCTTGACTCGATCTAGAGATGCTTTGGTCACACACGGTTTGGCTTCTCGTCGACTCGAACTTTCTTCACAGGGCATTTGCCTTTGCTACTTCAGACTCACTTTCTCAAGCTTCTTGGATTTGATCACGAAGCCCTCCAATAACTTGAGATTGGTTCGACCTTGAACCTTCCTACAATCCTCCTTGGAAAGTAGACCCCTTTTTGATTCTTCAAAAGTTTCCTCTTCAACAGTTTGAAGTTGTCTTTCCTTCACAGCTTGGTGTTGGATCGATTTCCTTCGACATTTAGGCTTGAATATCTTGAGAATATTTTGTAGGTTTCAATTTTAATAATGCTTGCTCGTTCGTGGTTCAGGTAACCTTTTCTCAATGTGATTCCTCAGCCTTTTATAGTGAACTTTCAAAAATATGCCCGTTGAAGAGATAAGTTGATTTTCAAAAGTCACTTGTGTTCGTTGGCTTATCTTTTCTTGGTCTTCAGTCTTGAGATGTAGACAATTCCTCGTATTAAATGAATGTCCAAACACCGTGTTCGACACGAGGTGCGATGCTTCCCATTAGTTTATTCCTTTTGCACGCTTCTGGGACTGAGCACTTTAAGACATGGCAACATGGAAGTATTACTTATTTAAGTAATGTTCTTGACTTTTGTGCAACGGATTCTTCTCAGTTAACTCAACGGATTCTTCTCAGTTAACTCCTCTTTGCAGCTGCCTTTTCCCCAGGTGACTTGAGTCTGCTCCAATGATTGAAAGACTCATCTGTCACTTCAACTTGTGACTTGGCTTCTTAGGTTGACTTAACTGACTCTACACACAGTTGTCCCTCAGCTGTTAGAGCTTCAGTCGAGTCCTTGCTCTTCTATCTTGGCCATACTCAGATGTTCCTCAGCGGAGTCTTCACTTCACTTCTTCAGTTGACTTCTTGTATTCCCAGGCACATCTGACTTGACTCAGCTCATTCAACGCTATCTATTACAATAAAAATTACAAAGAAAATGGGGTGCCAACATTCTAATCTAAATTTTACATGACATTCATCAAAATCTACAAAATAATTTCCCAACAATACACTTTGAGTAAGATTTATATTACAAGTTGAACCCTGAACCCTAAACTTTAAACCCTAAACTCTAAACCGTAGACCATAATATAATTATACTTTTAAGTGATGCTAGCTCAAGTTATTGATATGTATATATGTTTATTTCAATTTCAATCAGACTCATGTTGTGATATAATTTCATGTTAGGATTTATCAACAATTATGTGATATAATTTCATGTTAGGATTTATCAACTATATTAATTGATATGATTTTGTAAAACCCATATTAAAATTATAATTTAGAGTTAAAAACTAGTATGTTTAGGGCTACATTAATTTTATTGGTTTTCTTCATAATTCAAAACTATTTATTAAATTAGTTCTTAATATCATAATTATTTATTAAATAATATAAAAATTACTTTAAATTATATGTTTATATTGTGTAAAGCCTACAATTTTGAAAATTCTGTAGTGTCTAAAATAGCTATGATTCCTATAAAAATAATGTCAAAATAATTATACTTAGCTAGGATTATAACAAGTATACCTCCAATATGTACATTACTAAATATTTATTTTATAAAATTATTATAAGAATATATTGAAATCGGTGGAGGTTGACAATTGAAACAAAAGGAGCATTAAAGAATTTTTTGTAATAATATCTATTTTATATACTGAAGTTATTATTCTTAATTAAATGATAGACATATCAGTTAAAAAATTTGAAGAACTGCACCAACTTATATCTTCATAATTCAAAACTATTTATTAAATTAGTTCTTAATATCATAATTATTTATTAAATAATATAAAAATTACTTTAAATTATATGTTTAGGGCTACATTAATTTTATTGGTTTTCTTCATAATTCAAAACTGGTATGTTTAGGGCTACATTAATTTTATTGGTTTTCTTCATAATTCAAAACTATTTATTAATTTCTTAATATCATAATTATTTATTAAATAATATAAAAATTACTTTAAATTATATGTTTATATTGTGTAAAGCCTACAATTTTGAAAATTCTGTAGTGTCTAAAATACTTATGATTCCTATAAAAATAATGTCAAAATAATTATACTTAGCTAGGATTATAACAAGTATACCTCCAATTTGTACATTACTAAATATTTATTTTATAAAATTATTATAAGAATATATTGAAATCGGTGGAGGTTGACAATTGAAGCAAAAGGTGCATTAAGGAATTTTTTATAATAATATCTATTTGATATACTGTAAGTTATTATTCTTAATTAAATGATAGATATATCAGTTAAAAAATTTGAAGAACTGTACCAGCTTATATCTTATTTTAAAGAATTCTCTAAAAAAAATTATTTTATAGAAATCCACTTCATAAATGATAATATTAAGTTTTTTGCTAAGTAATTCCATCTTTGTCAAGTAATTTCACTATAAGTAATTTTCTGTTTTGGAGCTATTAATTATTATTGTTATTTTGAGTAATTATTATTATTATTATTATTATTATTATTATTATTATTATTATTATTATTATTATTATTAACTTTTAAGTTTTACATATTTTATCTAGCTTCTAAGTTTTATAAAAGATATAATTTGCAAGGACTGTAATATATATTTTTATATATATTATTGGGCTTAAACTAGAAAAAAATGGGATTTAAACACCATTGGTACAAGGGTATCGCAATACTCGATTTTTTCATAATTCCGCTAGCAAGCGAAGAGAGGTGAATCAAATTACCGGGCTAAAAGACGCTACCAGAGTTCTTCAAACATCATCGGCTGGTATTGAACGAATAATTATGGACCACTTTGGCAGCCTCTTTAATTCTGCATCCCCTTCAGATGAAGACATCTCCCAGGCTATTTCCAGAATCATAACTAGACTGACGCAGCCGATGAAAATGTTTCTACTAGAACCATTCACGAAAGACGAGATCGTCAAAGCACTCAAACAAATGCACCCCTTCAAACACCAGGACTCGATTGTATGAGCTTGGTATTTTTTCAAAAAATTTGGCATGTTATTGGCTCTGATGTAGTTCAGTTTGTCCTTAATTGTCTTAACAATCAGTTATTTGAGCATAACATTAATTTTACTTACATTGTGCTGATCCCAAAAATAAAAAAAAATCCTAAACTTATCACCCATTCCGTCCCATAAGCCTTTGTAATGTGATCTACAAACTTACTTCTAAACTGCTTGTAGAATTTGCCTAACACTTCCCTCTATAATTTCAGAATCCCAATCAGCTTTCATCCCGGGCCGTCTTATTACAGATAATTTCCTACTAGCACATGAAATTCACCACCATATGAAATCTAAACCATCATCAAACACTGGACTCATGTCTATTAAATTAGACATGAGTAAATTATTTGATAGAGTTGAGTGGTCTTTCTAGTATCGTACTATGTCTGCACTTGGCTTCCCACCCCTTTTTGACGATTTAATTACTAAGTGTGTCTCTACTGTCTCATTTTCTTTTCTACCTAATGGAACTGAATACGGCCAACTCACAGTCTCACACCACAACGAGGAATTTGTGAAGGCGGACCCCCTTTCACCATATTTATTCATCATTTGCTCAGAGATATTTTCATGTCTTATGCAGGACCTTCAAAGATGGCAAAAAATTCATGGGATAGCCATCAACTAGGGTTGCAAATGAACCAAGCCGCTCGTGAGCTATTCAGAGCTCGATTTGATAAAAGCTCGTTCGAGTTTATTTAATGAGGCTCGTTAAAATAAACGAACCAAACTCAAACTTAGAGATATTCAGTTCGTTAGCTCGTGAACAGGCTCGTTAGTAAGCTCGTGAATAGGCTCGATAGTAAGCTTGTATAAATTAAACTAATAATTTGACTTTAATTTTAATTTTTCATATTTTTACTTATGATAATATAAAAATATTTCAATAAACTTATTTGTTTGAATAAAATTATAAGTTTTAGTAAATATATTATGCATTTTAGATATATATCATTTTATTTTTGTAATAGATTGAAGAATAATTTAATTTATAATTAATATTTACTAAGCTCGTTTAGGCTCGATTAAGCTCGAAAAAGTTTGTGAGCATCAATTTGTTCGATAAATTTAGGCTCAAGTTCGACTCGATAATAAATGCGCCAAACTCAAACACTCAAAAGCTCGGCTCGATTCGATTCGATTGCAGCCCTACCATCACCGCACTACTCCCCCAATCTCACATTTCTTTTCCGCAGACGGCACACTCTTATTTGGTCTTACCACAAAGGAGGAAGCTAAATATCTTCGACTCGCCATCATTTTGTATGAAAAGGTTTCGAGCCAACTTGTCAACTTTGAAAAAATGGGAAATTATTTCAGTAAGGACGTGAATGAGACCACTTCAACAATTATTGTCAACATTCTGAGTTTCAAGAAGGTGGAGACACACGGTAAATACCTTGGGCTTCCTAGCATAATCGGGAACAATAAAAGATAAATCTTTGGCAACATAAAGGACCAAATTTGGCAGCGAATCTAGGGTTTGTCGGCTAATCACTTTTCTAAGTCGGGTATTGAAACCGTACTCCAAGCTATACCATCATGTGCTATGAGTTGCTTTAAATTTCCGATAGTGTCATATCTGACATTCAGTCTACTATCTCATCGTTCTGGTCCTCATGGCAAAACTTGGCTCGTAGTAAATCTTCTGGAGGCCAGGGTTTCACCAACTCCACGCTTTTAATCTCGCACTACTCTCTAAGCAAGCGTGGTGCATCCTCACTCAACCATCCTCCCTTCTCGCCGCATAACTCAATGCCAAATATTTCCAGCACATCTCTTTCCTCGAAGCATCATTGCGCCATCATCCCTCTTGGGCTAGGCGTAGTATCGTTGAGGGATGTCGAGCCATTAAACTGGGATGCTTTAAGTGAATCCACTCCAATAGTGACACTAAAATTTAGGGTGACCGATGGATACCCAAACCCCTTTCCTCTTATCACCTCCCCCGCCAAACCACCCTTTTTCTCACGTCACAGTCGGTGCCCTCATCGACGCCACAAGCTCCTAGTGGAGTTACCCCCTCGCCCAACAAAACTTCGACCCCAACTAGCTGCCCACATACTCTTCATCCCTCTTAGCCTTAACCCACTACCTGACTCATGGTCGTGGTTTTACAACAAAAATAAGAAATGTTTAGTTAAATTGGCATACCGCACAATCCTCGACTCCCCGAATTTTAGTTAAATTGGCCCAACTCTAATCTGGAAAACATTGTGGACCCTCAAAAACCAGGATGGATCATGCATTTCACTTGGAGACTCCTTACTGATTCCCTTCCCATGCCTCACAACCTCTCCCACTATCATATCCCCTTCCCAAGCCAGTGCCTTCTATGCTCTTACCTGGACATCTCCACCTCACACCTTTTCTTTCTTTGCCCTTACGCAACCCAAGTTTGGACCCTGCCAGGTTTGCATGACCTTATCCTCCACCTACAACCCTCATGCGCCCAACTATGATCTTGATTAATTCTCATGACCAACCCTTCCCACATATACGAATATTTCCTAACACTTTGCTCTAGTATCTGGTACACCCGCAACAAAAAGATACTCGATAATCTCATCATCCCCTTAACACCCTCATCTCTCTCACAGTTCATACTCTTCTTACCTATTAGGCCGCCAACCTTAACCCGAAACGACCCTCGCCCGCCTTACAGAATATTGATTTGCTTAAGCCAGCTCCTCCAGGAGTACATATTTTCTTTCATGGTGCTATTTCTCTCTCGCGGAATTGTGCAGGTATCGGTGTTTTTATTCGGGGTATGGATGGCTCCTTTACCAAAGGACTAAGTCAACCACAGCTGAATCATTGGCACTTCGAGAAGCTGACCTTCTTGCCAAGTCGTTTCTCCTCATGGGCATTTCCTTTGTTGGAGACTTTGCCATTGTCATCTCAGCTGCAAAAGATAGCCTTGTTTCCTACGAAGAGATTGATCTAGTTCTCCAGGATATTGGGGCATTAGTTGATGATTTTGCATATAAAAGTTTTTAATGGATTCCTAGAACCGAGAACTTTATTGCCCATGAGTTCTCTTTTTTCGCGAAAAATTACTCATGTACGCCCGCCTTATGGGACAATCCTACAAACGTTTTGTCTCAAATGGCACTGGACCTTCTAGTAATTTTAATGAAGAGATCTTTTTCAAAAACAATTGGTGATTTTTTTTTATTACAAAAATTTTGTGGTTAACCGTAATCGTTATGTTAGTACCTCAAAGTTTAACTATAATTTTGGTTAGTGTTATCTATATTTTCTATAATTTTTGTGATTTTTCTAGGGAAAAAATCAATATTCAGTAATACGTTTATATTGAGGCGTCTGATAATATTTTCATATAATTTTACCATGAATACCACCACCACTTTAACCATATCAGATAAGCAACTTTTCAAGCCTCTAATATGAATTCAGTTCCAAAACTAATATAAAGAGTTTGTATGGTTTCATTTTCAACACTCAATTTCTGATCACATACAATTTTAAATTCAAAATCATGTTTATTTGATCTATTTTTAATGAAATATCCATATTATTATCTTTCCTTTTTCCAACAAAAGAGTGACCCTTTATATAACTTTAATTACATTTACACCTCTATAAATTGAGGGTTTTGTGAAATCTATCAATTTAGCGAGACATTAAATAATCGATAAATTAATAATCTATTAATTTAGAGAAATATGAGTGGTAGAAAGTTTCTCTTACTTGTGGAAAATTCTCCTACTCATCCCAAAAATATTGAAGGATTACAAAATATTGAATTATTTTTCTTGCCACCAAACATCAAAGATTCAACCTCGAGGTATTTACGAGCTTGCAAAAAGTATTACCGTCGTCGATTTTATTGTTGTCTTTAGGAGGGTTATGAAGTGTGTGAACCAAATCCAGAGAAGATAAATTTTTAAATGTAATGAATTTTGCAATTTCGGTTTGGAGTTTGGACGATGGATGTTAATATAAATATAATTGCAAATTACTTTCGTCATTGTAAATTTTGGCCAACGATAACTCGACTTCATAGAATTTTGATGAATTGTTGATGGTAAAGGCGGTTTATGAAATGCAAAATCTAATAAAAGAGGAGGGTTATTGTAATAGAATTAATGTCAAATATCTCTTAAACTACTATAAAGAAAAGTAACACAATTGAAGAAAGTTGAATGATGAGCAAATAATTAAGAATATTATGGGAACTATAAAATTAAAGACGATAGTTTTACTATAGAGTCCAATTTCTCAAAAGAAAGCTCAACTAGAATGACATGAATTTTTTTTGTTGAGCTATGAGAAAATCAGAATAAGACTTTCTTATTATGTTAAGAAAAGTCAACCATAGTGTTCAATGTGTTTGTCAATTTCAACAATAAGTAAATGACAGTGGAATCATTATTTATGCAGTCTTCATATATTATTCACAAAATGTACTATATATTAAGTAGTTATTAATTTATATAATTATTTTTCTTTTTTTAACAATATAATTAGTGAATTATCAATTTAGCACGTTGTCCCGAGTTGGAATTGTCCAAATATATTATCTAAGCGAAATTATTAATAAATCCAACATTAAGAGGGTGTTTGACTAAGCTTATTTAAAACATCTTATAAGTCCCTACATCTTATAAGATGTTTTTAGAGCTTATAAGATGTTAGATCTTATTTTAAAAATAAGTTGTTAAAGTGTTTGGATAAAATAAGATAGTAGATCTTTTAAGATGTCAGTAATGGCAATTTTGTAATTAAAATAGTCAAATTTAAAGGAGGTTGTTGAAATAAGATCTTATTTTGAAAAAAATGGGGTTCCCCTACTTTTTTAAAAACAGCTTATAAGCTCCTTACATCTTTTTTGGGAGCTTATAATATCTTTTTTAAAAACGTTTACCAAACAAATTTAAAGTGCTTATAAGCTCTTAAACATCTTATAAGATGTTTTGAAGAGCTTATAAGCTCAGCCAAACACTTACTAAGTTATCGAGATTTTGTTGTATGATTTTAAAATCATTATTCTCATCATTTCATTCAAATTACACTAGTGGATTATGTTGGAATTTCACAATAACATACATAACAACCTAGATGCGGAAAAATTTAGGATATGAACATTATGTTTCAAATCATCAAAGATTTATGGAATTAACAAAATACCTGGATCCATCATAAGATATGTATGCGTAATACCTCAATTGTAGATCTCCTATGAAGTCGAACACAATCATCCCACGAACACAACACAAGCATCGAACACGAACGTGGTTTGATTTTATGCATTCCTCAACTAAATCTCGGGATTCCTTATGAGATCTTCATTTTCCATCTTGATGGGGAGAATAGAAAACTAGGTGCGATCTAATATATCGGGGATCATAATCATAAAGTTTATAGGTATCAAATTAGGGTTCCCATAATCCCTAAGTTGATTTCTATTAGGTATCTACTATTTATTTCCATATTAGATTCAGTAGCCTTAGGACTCTACCGGATTTAGATCGCTTAATTAGTCCAATAATTATCAAATGACAAATAAAGGTATAATTAAAATATGTTGTCCACACATTAGGAATTAAATAATTGCTAACAGATTAACCACTACCTATTATATCTACTTAATATATTATTATTTTCAAACTATATAAATCTATGGGCTAGTTTAAAAAACTAATGCTAATTTTAAATTAATTTAACAATTTAACGTAATAAGAAACTTAAAATATTGGGTGAAAATAGCGTTAGGAACTCTGTTTTCAGAACTTCTGCAAAAAGCCTGTAGAAAACAGAGCTTGCAGCTCTGTCTTTGACCTAAAGTTTTTTTTGAATTTTTGTTGAGAAAACATCGTTGGCAGCTCCGTTTTCGCCCCAGTAAATCACACAAGAGTTCATCTCCTCTCCCCACTCTAGAACGAGTTGTTCCCTCCATTCCTCTCCACAGGTAAGTTTCATCTCCTTCAAACTCTTCCTTATTTTTTTCTGTTTTTTTAATTTTTATATATATTATTTCTTTATTGTTTTGTATTATGTGTATGTATGTATTGTATTTTTTTCGGGCATAATAGAGTAGTAAGCGGAAGTGCCACCGGAAAATTTTAGAGGGCGGTCAGAAAATTTAGGGGACCATCGGATTTTTTTTTTGGGGGGAGGGGGGCTCCGAAAGTGCCGGGAATATTGGTCCGGCCACCGAAAGTGGGTGGCCGAAATTTTTTTTCGACCAATTATATAATTTTTTTTTTTAAAAAAAAATTAACTATGCTAATTTTATTTACATATTTTATAATTGCAGACAAACTACATTTGCAGACGGACTAAATTTTTCTGGTAAGTTTTTATATTGTGTCTTTTTTTTATAATAATTAAATTCATTATTTACAAATAAAATGTTTTGGTTAGTTTTAATTATTTAAAAGTTAGTTTACATATTGATTGATATCATTATTTTATTGTATTCAACAAACATGTCATCACAAAATATAGGTATTATTGTATATTTTGGAGGACAAATTATACAAGATGGGTTCCGGATGTTGAGGCTAGTTCTAGGCAGTATAATCTTGGTGCTAATGTTGAACATGATGTTGGGGGTAGCTTTGTGCAACCTAATTTGGGAGATCATAATGTTCATGATGATAATGTGGATGTGGAAAGAATGCCAAATCACTCTGGTGATAGCCACTTGAACCAAGAACATGTTGATTAAGAACCATCATCTGACGAGGAAAATGAAGATAATAATGACGATGATAATGATAGATTAGGAATTTCTGATTTTGATGAAATGTATAATGAACAAGGCTGAGAGAATACCTCACGAAAGGATGAAGTCCCAATTCCTCCCACACGGCACATGCCAACAGATGGGCCATGTCGTCTTCGTCCTATCATTCCATTTTTTATTATGACATATGCAGAGATCCCTGTAGATTCTTTAGACATTCCGATCAGACGTTCATATTATGATCCCGAAAAAGGTGTTCTTGAAAAAGGAATGGTATTTAAGGATAAGAAAAGACTACAAGTGTGTGTGAAAGATTATTCTGTGCGATTTGCAAGACGAGAGTACCACATAATAGAGAGCAAATCAAAGTTGTGGAAAGTTGAATATCGTCATACCACATCTGACATGGCATGTGATTGGAGTCTTTGAGCAACACTAAAACCAAAAATTGGATTATGAAAGATTACAAGATATGGTGGTGACCACACATGTCTTATGAATGAGATTTCCATTGATTATTATAATTTGTGTGCAAATATAATTGCACGTTTATTGGTGGGTAGTGTTCAATATGATTCAGGGTGTGCTGTCAAACATGCGCAACAACAGTAAAGGAAAAATATGGATGGGAAATATCATATCACAAGGCATGACATGGCTTGAAACATGCAAGGGAGAATATTTATGGCACTTGGGAGAGTTCAATTAGAATGTTGTCAAAGTACATGGGTGCTTTATAGAAATGGAATGCTGGGACTATTGTTGAGTGGGTTCATGGAGAGGTAGATGTGGGCGGTATCCGAACACTATTTTATATGTTTGGGGCATTCAAACCATGTGTCGATGGGTTCAAACATTGTCGAAAAATCATCAGTGTGGATGGAACTCATCTATATTGCAAATATAAACACAAGTTGTTGATTGCCATGGGTTTAGATGCTAACAATATGGTATTGACACTTGCTTTTGACATAGTTGATGAAGAAACATATGGTTCTTGGAGATAGTTTCTTCACATGCTTTCTATGCACATAGTGCAAGGTGCGGAGGGAGTGTGTATTATTTCTGATCGACACCGTGGTCTAATGACAGTTGTAGGGGAGAATCCAGACTTTTCACCACCTCATGGAGCTCATTGTTATTGTCTCAGACACTTCTGTTCGAATTACAATAATAAATTCAAAAATATTGTACTGAAAGATTTAGTGCGGCAAGCTAGTGCAGAGTACAATGTAAGAAAGTTTAAACCGAGGATGGAACAAATTAAGGCACATAACGAGGGGGCTTATGCATGGCTTCAATGACATAATCGAACTAAATGGACTCTTGCACACGATGGGGGAATGCGATGTGGTATAATGACTACTAATTTGTCTGAGTGCATCAATGGAATGCTAAAAGGTGCACGTTGTCTACCTATCACATCAATATTTTTACTGCTGCTATGTTCAGTGGTCGTGACACGACTCATCGAGGTTACATGGCATGGTATGACGATATTACACGCCGCCAGATCTCGCCTAGCCATTTACAAGTGCAGGAGATATACCAGACGTCAGATACAACTGTAATTGACTACATGGTAAATATTTTTTCTTTATACTCATAAAGATAAAAATTTCATTTCAGGCCAATACAATATAAAGCCTTAGGCTTAATACCGAAGAGTCTGGCGATGATCATGATTCATTACTTTCAATTCGTGATCTCGGTGCATCAACTTTAGTAGATCTCACTCGTTTGTGTCAGCGTCGTAGAAGTGCAAACAATGTCTCTAATCAAGCTGAACAATCTCAGACACATATAGGGAGGCATAGCAGTTCACATGATACATCGCATAGACGTTCAGTTGATGCGGGTCCATCTACTTCTGCACATCGATTCACAGCTACTACGCATGATGATGTGGGTCCATCTACTTCTGCACGTCGATTCACAGCTACTACGCTAGATGAAGTAGGTCCCTACACTTCTGCACGTCGATTCACAGCTACTATGCGTGATGGTGTGAGTCCGTCTAGTTCTAAGCATCGATTCACAGTTGATACAAATGATTATTATGTCCCTCAACCAGTATATACGCAAGAACCTACTCAATTTACACTGTATGTAGGTGTGGTACCATTTACACAATCATTCACAGATGTAGGTGTGGATTTGGGACCTCAGTACACCATGCCATATCACGAGCCTCCTAAACATGCCACCGATCAACGTGCATATAATACATCACTGATTCCATATCCGTCATTTTCATCTGTGTGTGATGATGGACGTTCAGACTTCGCGACTCCAGATGAGGAGCATGTTACTCCACCACAACCGAGTAGAAGATGGAGCAGGCGAGAGAGGAATAGATGTACTTGTGGCACTGGAGGACATTATGAGACTTGTTTTTATTAGAACTGAGGTTGGACATTAGGTAATTTAATTAAATATTTATTTGACAATGTTTAATTTTGTCTAGATGATTATTTATTTTCATTATAATTAAAGGTTGTATGAAATTAAGTAATTTATTTTCAGTAGCTTAATCAAATTTAGTCTTATCAGCTTTACATTAACGTATCTTGTCATCAATTCTTTATCAAATGTCAGTTTTGTGCAGTTGTGTAGTCTTGTCTGATGTACCTTATCAGCTTTGCAGTGATACATCTCGTCCCAAGTATCTCATGCAGTGATATGTCTTTTCTCATGTACATCATGCAGTGATACATCTTGTCTCATGTACTCATGTAGTTGTTGGGTCTTGTCAAAATAATTTTATCTCATTTACAAATGGTCTATAAATACATGCTCAAACTTACCACAAAATTTACATCTCTTCTGAAACTATTCCCATCTACCACCCTCACATAAATTTTATTATACTCATATTGTATACACATCCAAATGGATGACTTTAATTCGTCTCCTCTACCACCCCCACAAAAACCAAGATCTCAGTTATTGGAGACATTGTATAATAAAAAAATTAATGAAAATCGACATTGCCGATGGACATCATCCTCGTTGATTCTCTTCTAAGTTAGATGAGCAAGGAGAACTGGGTTGTTGGTGAAGAAAACAACAGCGTTTCGATATTGACAGCCAGAGCTATTCTAAAAGGCACATTTGATTGCAAATTTAAGTATGCTAAGGTTAGTCAACGAGTGAAACATCTTCAAGCTCGTTATACTTTGTTTGCCAAAATATTGAGCACACCGGGTGTATACTGGGATCGCAAGCTGAATTTTGTGCATGCAACGGAAAACGACTGGGTTTCTTGGCGCTCGGTAAATTAAATATTCTTATGTTACTCTACTGTATAATATTCATTTTTTGTTTTACGTAAATTTAGCGACTCATATTTTTTTATTTTTCTAGGATGATGAAACCAGTGCTCCAGATGCTTATATGTTAGAGGGAGAACCTTTATTTGACAAATTGGAAACACTTTTCAAGTAACCGGAGCCAGAGACATAATCTTCAAGCAATTTTCAAGGCTCCCCCTCTACACTACTTGCCACCAAGATCTAAGTTTGGAGATACTGTTGATCAAGGAAGTTCTTCTTCACGCCATGATTGATGTTTAGTGTTCCGGTTGTAGTACAATTTTAAATTGTGTGATTTTCAGTTGTTTTTAAATAATGTCATTTACTTATGTTTTTAAGTTGTGTAATCGACTTCTAGGATTTATTATGTAACCGGGTAGCAATGAAGTTAATGTTTTATATTCCGAAAAATGGTGTATGCATTTTCTAATTTTTATAAAACAATATCCGAAATTTTTTATAAAAAAAACTACAATAGAAAACAGAGATGCAATCTCTGTTTTCTAAATTAAAAATTTTCTAACTAATTTAAAAAAAAATATTTTGTAAAAAAAGAGTTAGAAACGCTGTTTTCACCAGATTTTGTAATTGTTTTTACGTTAATTTGTTAAATTAATTTTAAAATTAACCTATTTTGTTAAATTAGCCCAATCTATGAGACCCGTCACCTCTAAATCTTACAAGTAAATATTGATGAGTGTAATTTACACTCACTATTTTATATTTATTCATTTACTTAATTTTTTATTGTTTTTGAGTTGGTATGTGAATTTTATTATTTTTCTAGTATTAAATTTTGCAGAATATAACATGAAGTGAACGAAATCAGCACTTTCTTGTTTTTCCTTAACGAAAAAAATAATAGAAGAGAATATGTGACTAATATATGAGGACTTGAGGAATTAAGGATTCTTGACAATGTGAACTGTTGACGTCAAATTTGGTCAACAAGGAATCAAATATAAAAATAGTGAATATAATAAATAGTTGTAAGTGCCTTTTTTGTTTATTAAATGGCCAAAGTAAAGTACAGAGCTTTTTCTTAACCATCTCTCCCCCTTTTTTTCTTTCTTCAATCCTATTTATACTTATTACATTTGATAGCCTAGCAATCATTACATCTAAGCTATTAGTGGGACACTTGTCTCCTCCTTATTGTGCATGAGTTGATTAATGGGACACTTGTCTCTTTGAGTGGGACACGTGTCTCCTCCTTGTTGTGCATGAGTTGATTAATGTGACACTTGTCTCTTTGAGTGGGACACTTGTCTCCTCCTTGTTGTGCATGAGTTTATTAATGGGACACTTGCTTTATTGAGTGGGACACTTGTCTCCTCCTTGTTGTGCATGAGTTGATGAGTTGGTCTCTTGGTAGGCCTTTTCTGGTCTTCGGGCTCTCCGGGAGACCCGGGCTCTCGGGGTCGTCTCCGGTCGGTTCTTGTCTCCGGGCTCTCCGGGTCTCCGATCGGCTCTTGGTCTCCGGAGACCCGGGCTCTCGGGGTCGTCGGGAGACCCGGACTCTCGGGGTCTCTGGTTGGCTCTCCGGGGTCTCTGGGAGACCCGAGCTCTCGGGGTCGTCTCCGATCGGCTCTTCTGGTCTCCAGGCTCTCCGGGGTCTCCGGTCGGCTCTTCTAGTCTCCGAGAGAACCGGGCTCTCGGGGTCGTCTCCGGTCGGCTCTTCTGGTCTCCGGGCTCTCCAGGGTCTCCGGTCGGCTCTTCTAGTCTCCGAGGTCTCTGGGCTCTCCGGGAGACCCGGTGTACATAAAAAAATTATTCTGTTTTATTTGGGTATCAACAGGCCCCCAAGTTCTAGGCCGAGGAAGAGATATGTTGAGTCGGGCTGGAACTCTAAGAGTTGAGTGCATAAATGCCTTTTTTTTTAGCGTTTAGTGTTAGGCCAAGCAGGGCCGAGATGAGATGTGCTCGGGCTAGGCCGAGATGCGCTCGATCTAGGTCGATGAGATGAAATGAGATGATATGTAATGAGATGAGATGGGATGTGATGAGATGGAATGAGATGAACTCGGGCTAGGCCGAGATGCGCTCGATCTAGGTCGAGATGAGATGAGATGAAATGAGATGCGATGAGATGCAATGAGATGAACTCGGACTAGGCCGAGATGCGCTCGATCTAGGTCGAGATGAGATGAAATAAGATGATATGTAATGAGATGAGATGGGATGTGATGAGATGGGATAAATTTGGGCTAGGCCGAGATGCGCTCTCGATGCAAGGTCGAGGCGATAAGATGAAAGGAGCTCGGGCTAGGCCTATATGCGCTCAGAACTTGGCCGAGGCGATTTTTGCGGCGATCGACGCGTGGCCGATACGATTTTTGCGGCGCTCTCGTGCGTGGCCGAGGCGATTTTGCGGCACTCGGCGCGTGGCGAGCGATTTTTACGGCGCTCGGCCACGTGGCCGAGGCGATTTTTGCGGCGCTCGGCGCGTGGCCGAGGCGATTTTTTGCGGCGCTCAGCGCGTGGCCGAGGCGATATTTTGCGGCGCTCAGTGCGTGGCCGAGGCGATTTTTTGCGGCGCTCGGCGCGTGGCCGAGGCGATTTTTGTGGAGCTTGGCGCGTGGCCGAGGCGATTTTTGCGGCGCTCGGCGCGTGGCGGCGATTTTGCGGCGCTACGCGTGGCGAGCGATTTTGCGGCGCTCGACGCGTGGCCGAGGTGATTTTTGCGGGGCTCGATGCTAGGTCGAGGCGATACTGAGATGAAATGAGCACAATGGCCTTCCTCATTATATGATGGCCCCCGGGCTATGGATTGACAGAAAATTGTACATTTACGAGCAGAATTGACCCGCAAAACACCGATAGATCGTTTGGATAATAATTTTGGGAAGCATTGGCAAGACTTTCTTAGAAATCATAGGGGCACAAGCCATGCTGCTTTCAATTGAAGTGAGAAACTATAACATATTTCCAAAATCATAAAAGAATCAATCAAGCCTCCGTTTGTGCTGCCATGTAGAGAAAATATTTCTTTTTCCCTCTTTTTTTTTAACAGGTAGAAGATGCCCTCCTTCTAGCGCCAATTTGTTGACGTCAAATTTGGTCAACAAGGAATCAAATATAAAAATAGTGAATATAATAAATGGTTGTAAGTGCCTTTTTTGTTTATTAAATGGCCAAAGTAAAGTATTGAGCTTTTTTTTAGCCATCTCTCCCCCCTTTTTTCTTTCTTCAATCCTGTTTATACTTATTACATTTGATAGCCTAGCAATCATTACATCTAAGCTATTAGTGGGACACTTGTCTCCTCCTTATTGTGCATGAGTTGATTAATGGGACACTTGTCTCTTTGAGTGGGACACGTGTCTCCTCCTTGTTGTGCATGAGTTGATTAATGGGACACTTGTCTCTTTGAGTGGGACACTTGTCTCCTCCTTGTTGTGCATGAGTTTATTAATGGGACACTTGTCTTATTGAGTGGGACACTTGTCTCCTCCTTGTTGTGCATGAGTTGATGAGCTGGTCTCTTGGTAGGCCTTTTCTGGTCTTCGGGCTCTCCGGGAGACCCGGGCTCTCGGGGTCGTCTCCGGTCGGCTCTTCTGGTCTCCGGGCTCTCCGGGGTCTCCGATCGGCTCTTCTGGTCTCCGGGAGACCCGGGCTCTCGGGGTCGTCGGGAGACCCGAACTCTCGGGGTCTCCGGTTGGCTCTCCGGGGTCTCTGGGAGACCTAGGCTCTCGGGGTCGTCTCCGGTCGGCTCTTCTGGTCTCCAGGCTCTCCGGGGTCTCCGGTCAGCTCTTCTAGTCTCCGGGAGACCCGGGCTCTCGGGGTCGTCTCCTGTCGGCTCTTCTGGTCTCGGACTCTCGGGTCTCCGGTCGGCTCTTCTAGTCTCCGAGGTCTCTGGGCTCTCCGGGAGACCCGGTGTACATAAAAAAATTATCCTGTTTTATTTGGGTATCAACTGGCCCCCAAGTTCTAGGCCGAGGAAGAGATATGTTGAGTCGGGCTGGAACTTTAAGAGTTGAGTGCATAAATGCCTTTTTTTTTTAGCGTTTAGTGTTAGGCCAAGCAAGGCCGAGATGAGATGTGCTCGGGCTAGGCCGAGATACCCTCGATCTAGGTCGAGATGAGATGAAATGAGATGATATGTAATGAGATGAGATGGGATGTGATGAGATGGAATGAGATGAACTCGGGCTAGGCCGAGATGCGCTCGATCTAGGTCGAGATGAGATGAGATGAAATGAGATGCGATGAGATGCATTGAGATGAACTCGGACTAGGACGAGATGCGCTCGATCTAGGTCGAGATGAGATGAAATAAGATGATATGTAATGAGATGAGATGGGATGAGATGGGATAAATTTGGGCTAGGCCGAGATGCGCTCTCGATGCAAGGTCGAGGCGATAAGATGAAAGGAGCTCGGGCTAGGCCTTTTCTGGCTAGGCCTATATGCGCTCGGAACTTGGCCGAGGCGATTTTTGCGGCGCTCGGCGCGTGGCCGAGGCGATTTTTTGCGGCGCTCGGTGCGTGGCCAAGGTGATTTTTTGCGGCGCTCGGCGCGTGGCCGAGGCGATTTTTGGGCGCTCGGCATGGCCGAGGCAATTTTTGCGGCGCTCGACGCGTGGCCGAGGTGATTTTTGCGGGGCTCGATGCTAGGTCGAGGCGATACTGAGATGAAATGAGCACAATGGCCTTCCTCATTATATGATGGCCCCCGGGCTATGGATTGACAGAAAATTGTACATTTCGAGCAAAATTGACCCGCAAAACGCCGATAGATCGTTTGGACAATAATTTTGGGAAGCATTGGCAAGACTTTCTTAGAAATCATAGGATCTCAAGCCATGCTACTTTCAATTGAAGTGAGAAACTATAACATATTTCCAAAATCATAAAAGAATCAATCAAGCCTCCGTTTGTGCTGCCATGTAGAGAAAATATTTCTTTTTCCCTCCTTTTTTTTAACTAGTAGGAGGTGCCCTCCTTGTAGCGCCAATTTGTTGACGTCAAATTTGGTCAACAAGGAATCAAATATAAAAATAGTTAATATAATAAATGGTTGTAAGTGCCTTTTTTGTTTATTAAATGGCCAAAGTAAAGTACAGAGCTTTTTTTTAGCCATCTCTCCCCCCTTTTTTCTTTCTTCAATCATATTTATACTTATTACATTTGATAGCCTAGCAATCATTACATCTAAGCTATTAGTGGGACACTCGTCTCCTCCTTATTGTGCATGAGTTGATTAATGAGACATTTGTCTCTTTGAGTGGGACACGTGTCTCCTCCTTGTTGTGCATGAGTTGATTAATGGGACACATGTCTCCTCCTTGTTGTGCATGAGTTTATTAATGGGACACTTGTCTTATTGAGTGGGACACTTGTCTCCTCCTTATTGTGCATGAGTTGATGAGCTGGTCTTTTGGTAGGCCTTTTCTTGTCTTCGGGCTCTCCGGGAGACCCGGGCTCTCGGGGTCGTCTCCAGTCGGCTCTTCTGGTCTCCGGGCTCTCCGGGGTCTCTGATCGGCTCTTCTGGTCTCCGGGAGACCCGGGCTCTCGGGGTCGTCGGGAGACCCGGACTCTCGGGGTCTCCGGGGTCTCTGGGAGACCCGGGCTCTCGGGGTCGTCTCCGGTCGGCTCTTCTGGTCTCCAGGCTCTCCGGGGTCTCCGGTCGGCTCTTCTAGTCTCCGGGAGACCCGGGCTCTCGGGGTCGTCTCCGGTCGGCTCTTCTGGTCTCCGGGCTCTCCGGGGTCTCCGGTCGGCTCTTCTAGTCTCCGAAGTCTCTGGGCTCTCCGGGAGACCCGGTGTACATAAAAAAATTATTCAGTTTTATTTGGGTATCAACATGAACAATCAAGAATAAAGAACTGGAGAAGAACGTCAATCAAACTAGAAACAGATTCGGCACTTGGTCAAGATATCTCCAATTTCTAGTTTTGTTTATTTTTAATTTCTCCTACTTTTTCGTTATCTTGTATATGAATTCTTAACAGATGTTTTTCAGTTCTAGTATGAACTAATTTTCTCTTTTGGGTTATGATGTAGCCTAATTATGACGATTTGAATTATTTTTATTGGATGTTATCAGTTTGTTATATCAAGTGTAACCACGTTTTCTTTACTTCATCACTATAAATAGGCTACTCTCTGTTGTAACCAAAAACATTATAATAGAAAATGGTTCAACATTTTTTCTCTGCAACTATTTTGCACCGCATCACACTTTCAACAATTTTATCAATCCAGTTGATGAATTAGTTTCCTTATTGAGTGTTCACTATTGTTTTTATTACTTCTATTTAACTGACCGGCAAAATTGCTTTTTTGGTCCGTTAAGTTGGCTCGATTTCGCTTTTAGTCATTTAATTTTTATAGGTTGCGTTTGGCAAACACTAACTTTTCTGAATCTGCACATTTAGTCTGATTTCAAAATTTCGGGGATATCTTATCCCTAAAATGCTGAGTTGGGTCATTTTTTCATGAAATGACCATTTTGCCCCTTTTTTTTGGAGGGAAACCTTGGTCATGTGCATATCACATGACTTGTTTAATATCTCAATGAAATTAAATAACAAAAATAAATATAATATTAAATTAATGTAAAGAAAAATCTGAACATATATTTATAATTTTATATAAAGTTGACAAATATAAAATATATGTTCGACTTTTTTTTAATTTAATTTAAATAAAATAATCTGAACATATATTTATAATTTTCAATTGCAAATAAAATTAAAAAATCGAAAAAAATAATAGAAAAAGCATGTATTTACAATTTTTCAACTATATATAAAAGTTAAAAAAAATAGAAACAAAAAAAAATCCATATATATCTATAATTTTCAACTGTAAATTGAAATTAAAGAAAAATAGAAAGCAAAAAAATAGAAAAATTAAAAGAAAAAGAAAATAATGTACTTTTTTGGTTTTTCTAGTTTTCCTTAATATTTATTTAAAGTTGAAAAATATAAAATATAAGTTCGATAATTTTTATTTAAAATTAAAATTAAAGAAAAATAGAAAACAACGAAACAGGAAAAAAAATATATTTGCAATTTTCTACTGTAAATAAAAATAAAATAAAATAATAGAAAACAAAAAAACGGAAAAGTCATGTGATATGCACATGACCAAGGTTTCCCTCCAAAAAAGGGGGGCAAAATAGTCATTTCATGGAAAAGTGGCCCAACTCAGCATTTTAGGGATAAGATATCCCCAAAATTTTGAAATCGGACTAAATGTGCAGGTTTAGAAATGTTAGTGTTTGCCAAACGCAACCCATAAAAATTAAAGGACTAAAATCGAAATCGAGCCAACTTAACGGACCAAAAAAGCAATTTTGCCTTAACTGACCATTAATTAGATGATCTTTTAATTGTAATAATCTGGGAAGTGATTCACGTGTGTAGTTCCTGATGTTAACTATCATATATTGCATGTGAGATACAATTATACGTGCGTGGTTTGTAATTTCTAAATGAGATCCACATAGTTTAATGATTGTTGTAATTCACATAGTGATCATATAATGTGTTAGCAAATAATAATATGTTCATTTGATCTTGGGAGAGGCTAATGGATAATTATGAGATTCTTGATTATCAATTGGGGATAATAAATTCAGATGGGTGAATATTGATGCATTATGATCCATAAAAGATCCAAGGTCATGTATGTCCAAATTGTTAACATGAGTCATGGATCAAAGTTTCTTCAAGATGAGCTATAGTGCTTATGTTGAGCTCGTAAAGGCCTAAAGTTTAATTACACGAGGCCTATAAGTATCTCAAAGCCCGCAAGTCTATGAAGTTCTAAATTGTAGGGTTACGAACAGTCGAACACATATGCCCCACATTTCGGGAAAAACAATATTTTTTATGCTTCCGGATTTCTTCTGGATTTTTTTATGCGCACGTGCTCTTTTTGGGGATTTTTACGCTCCCACCAACGTTTTCGGATTTTTTTACGTTGTTATTTCAAGGTTGTTTGTAACATGTTTCATCTAATAAAATTTCAGTGGAAAAATATTTTTTTTATCCCATTAAATTAATAATCAATTGTATACTCGAAATATAAAAAATAAAAAAATATACACATAAAACAACACATATTAAAACCAAACAAATTAAATATAATATATAAAAAAATATATGAACAAAAAAAAACACAATCCAATTGTTGATCCAATGCATTGAAAACATAAAAGACATGGAAATAATCAAGAAACAACAGAACAAAATTAAATCCAAATAGTAACAACCTCGAAACAACAGAAACAATATAGAAAACATCATAAAAGAGTTTACAAATATGTAAAAACTGCATTGAAACATCGAAAACTACCTTGAAACAACAAATAAACATGAGAACAACATTAATAACAGTATATAAACAACCCAAAAATAACATAAACAATATAAAAAATACTACATGAATAAAAAGAGCTTAAAAATAGGTACAAAATATATTTACACATTGAAAACTACATAGAAACAATAGAAAAATATGAGAACAACATTATTTTTTTTTAATAATAACTCAGAAGCAACATAAATAATATATAAAACAACACAAGAAAAAAGAGCGGTAAAAAATAGGTGTAAAAGTTGTATTGAAAAATCGAAACAACATAGAAACAACTAAAAACAAATAGAAACAACATTAAAATAACAAAAAATAACATATAAAGCAATACTGGAACAAAAAAAATTGAAAAAACGTAAAAATATTCAAAAAATATGCAGGAGCGTAAGAAAAGTTAAAAAGTCAATTGAGAGCATATATAAAGGAACTGACCATAAATAGTGGAACTTTTCCTGGAAAGTAGGGTGATCATGGCAATTTCTCTAAATTGTATATGCACAATATCATACAAGATATCAGAGCTGGGTATAAATACCTCCAATTTCCACGGTTTCAAAGTATTATCCTAATAAAAAGATATTCTCTTTATCTCAAAGCTCGATATTGATTCGAACATCGGATGGGTACCCTCAGTCTACTCCTGAGGATGGAGGACCCCTAATTGTTTGTTCATGTTGCTGAAATATCCTTAACTTAGGACCAATGAAGCTAGGGGTTGGCAGTAGTTGCCGTCCCCATCAACTTCAATTTATTTTCATAATTAATACGTGTTTTTATAATTAATTATTAATTTTTATAATCCCTCCCAAGTAAAAACCATCTAACATTGATCACATCAATTATATATACATAAAACGTTACAAGAAAAAATCAAAATTTGTAGATATATATTAAGATAATTGTAAAATGTAGCTAAAATCATTGTCAGTAAATATTTATCAACAAAATCCAAAACTGTAGGTAAATACCTATATTATTTCCGTCAATAAATTTAAAAATTGTAGGTGATCTGCCGGTAATTGGTCGGTATAGTTTAGTGAAAAATAATATTTTTTATTCTATAGGTATTCTGTAGTTAACTGTAAAATTTAGTGACAAAATCAATTATGTCGATAAACTATAATTTTCTTATAGTGAAATGTGAAAATAGTATCATGAAGCACAAAAAACAAATATAATTTTATAATGTATATTTCTTTTTAAAATTTTCTCAAAGCTACCGTACATATTTTCATTTTCAAACTTATAAAACATTTCCTTCTCATTCATGTATTCGAATAAAATTTTATTTTTCACTCAATAAACGTTTTAAAAATAAAATATTAATTAACTAATACATATAACCATACGAGGCCAACTTTCCCAGGGTACATGTTTTTTTAAGATGCTGAAAAATAAATTGAAGTCATAAGTGGATGTGTCTACAGACTACCACCTCAAAATGCACTTGGTGATCCCCACTAAACCATTTAGGCAATTGCTAAGTTGGTAGAGACATTTCCGGTAATTTCCCACACCCCTTAAAGTGGGTTACCTAAAAACATATATTTTAAACACCAACACATATTCTGGACCTAATTTCTGACTGTTTTCTATTACCCAATCTTCAAGGTTAATTGATTAGTGTTTGGTTATTGTGCATTTGCATATTCAACCCCACACTTGCAGATGTCTAACCTGAAAAATATATATTATACATATGTCATATTATTAAAGAAAGCTACAATAAATTTCATCTCCGAATTCAAGGACTACACATGATCTAGGTCATCCTAGAGAGGGTTGCATGTTTTATAACTTTCTAACTTGTTTCTCTCGTACCTAGTCATCTGACTAGGGATGGGAATCCTGGCCCGACTCGCGGTGACCCGCCTTGACCCATCCCGTTTAGGCCATCTCGCCCCATGACCCGTGATAGGAAGGGACGGATCTGGATATCTCTTCCGTCCTATGGGTACCAGTTCCGCGCCCCCGACCCGCCTAGAATATTCTTTTTTTAATATATTTGATATACAATATATATTATAATATATGTTTTATGTATTAATTCTTATATTATATCTAGCATTTATAAATTAATGATGATAATTTTTGTAAAGAACATTTGATAAATATTTTATAAATATATATTTTTCCTTTTTTTCAATTTTTTTGTAGTTAATTTTATTTATATCTGGTCAGGATGGGTTGACCCCCGCCTCCGTAACCCCTAGCGGGTCGATCCGTCCCGCTTCATTCTAGAAACACTGCATATCTGGGCCTTTAGATATCCGATCCGCTCCATTGTCATCTCTACATGTGACTCATTTCATATATATCACATTAGTTATATCACTCAAGTTTTAACCCTTGAACTGACTTGAACACAGTCAGATCTGAGGACTTGACTCCGATCCAGGACCTAGTTAGGCCAACATGATCAATTTACGAGGTAGTCCAAACCTACAAATTTTGGCCCGCAAGTTTGGGGGTATGATTGACCTGGGAATGAGGACAGACGATATCGAGATGATAAGCATGATAAGAAAACTAGATATCTTTAGATCTTTTAGATATAGAAGGATGGCACGTATCGTATCTTTTTCCTAAAATACTTAGATATGCCTTATCAAAATGAGGTATCAGAATCCTACTTCAAGACAAATGCTCTAGCTAGAACTGTGCACGAGAGTTGGAGATTAAGGAAAAAAACTGATATATCCGAAATGAAAATATATGTTGAATTTTTTACTTTTCTTGAACCGAACAATCCCAAAAAAAAAAGTTATGGTACGACTCTGCAGATTTTTGAATGTCCTTACCTAGAACCATATTGAATCATATCGAACTTAAGATTTGAAATTAGAACTATTTTTAAAGAAAATTTTATATATGCATATACATTGAACTTATCTTATTTATATTTGATACTGGATTAACAACATGTTCTTTGGAATTTAAATAAAACATAATGCCAGAAATATCCAAGTAAAAGTTTAGCATACTTTATCAATATATCAAATGAATAATTGAATACAAATTTAATTCACTAAAAGTTATATTTATATTAATTTATTTATTTAAATGTACTCAACATATTAAATTGAAGATTATGATTATTTGTGGAAACGTTTTAATTTGATGATATTTGACCTAGTAAAGATCATAAGTAGACCCATCCTCTAATCAAGAATATTAATTAAAATTAAAATTAAAATTAGTTAAATAATTAGTATTATATGATATGTTATGATTATAGTATCTATTTAGGGATTGCACCAAAAAAGACTGAAATTACAAGTGCATGGTGATTTTTACATTGATTTTCCCTTTTTCTCCCATTTTTATGTGTTTTATTTATGACAACTTTATAAATTTTCAAATCTCTGTACTATCTTGTCTGTCCCTTACCAATTACCATGGCCATTAGAACTGAATCTTCGTCTTGAACTTTCAAGACGGTTTGGGACCAAGATTTTTCTCTATAGTTTGGTTCTGAGAAATCTCCAGACTATCATGTATCGTGCACATCTCTAGCTCTAGGTATAAATAGAGACATCGAGTATACTTTTCAGATCTTTTTGGTAGTTATTACTTTATAGCAAATTATCATCTTCTCTCAATAATTTTTAGGATCCTTTCTGATTTGAGCGTCGGAATCTCTACGTTAGGATTCTCAAACGCTTTGTAGGTATGATTTTACTCCTTTAGATCGGGCGGTTCGATAGTTTTGGAGAGATTCTTGGTGGTTGATCCGTTCTAGCACATCACAAATCATAACAATATATCATAACTCTAATATGTAAAAAAAAGACACAATTATCAGGGATAAGTTGTGGACAGTCGTTCTGTCGAGCGTATATAACTGTTATGTTTTACGTATCAATCGAAGTCCTCCTTGAAAATGAGAATATTTAATTTGCGTTGCATATGTTTATGATTGAAAATATCCTGTTGTCTATAGTCCCTTAAAAGTTATTCTTGAGGTACAAGCAAAATTGATGCACAATTCCAAAAGTAACTATATATTTTAAATAACTTAGGGTATTATACAAAAACCATCCTTAAAATTAATATAATTACAAGAAATCTAGTTATCTTCAAACTAACAAATATCCTCTTAATCAAACTTTACAAATATCCTCATGAGACTAGTATTTAATTTGTTTTACAAATATCCCTCAATAGATTTAATTTGTAAAGCAGAAACAAATATCAAGAGAGAAACACTAAATTTAAAAGAAACTATTTTATTTTAATTAAACTAAACTTCAATAGTAAACTTTATAAAACCACATGACTAATTAAGTCACATTACCTAATTAAGTTCCCAATTTGGAAAGCCAAGAAAAATACATCTGATCCACCTCTAATTTCCTAAATCTGAGTAGCCTGTAATTTAAAGAACCTAACTAAACCATGTTTACGGTGTCAAAAAAAAAAAAAAAAAAAAACTAAACCATGTTTACATTAATATTGTCATTTTAAGACAAAATATGATATTACAACAAACACTAATCTATTACCAAGATTAATTTGCTCAGCAATCAATGCAACCTCTTCCTAGTTGAGGCCTTGGTGTGTGGCGATTATTAGCCCCTGATCCTGGATAGTCATTCACCTCTATTCCCATTCTTCTCATCATTCTTAGCTCCTCTTTCCAGCTTTTCTCATCAGGGTTAAGTTTCTGCATAATTTCAGGACATGACATAATTAATTAGACTGATAAATAATCATCTGAATATTGAAGAAATATTTTGTCGGCCAAGTGTTTGTTAAAAGTACCAAAAGAACTTTTCGTGCAACTTCATCATAAGTTTGAGGTTTCACCACCAGATTTGAACTTCCTGCAATTAATTAGGCGGAATTATTAGTGGTGAGAAATTTAGCAAGGAAAAATGTAAATGTGGTAAGAGGATTATATTTATTATTAATTCAAGATTGACTTACTTGTAACTGGGATGGCTCTATTCATGCATATAAGGTGAGAAAAACATATAACAACCAACATTAGCCTAATGTAAATACCAGCCATTGTTAACACAGACAAATGACAAATCTTTCTCTTTCTCTCTCTATGTATATGTGTGTGTATGTGTACCAAATGCTATACATATATATAAGTAAGATAGTGCTGGATTTATAAATTATTTATAATGTGGGCAGTGGGGCACTTAGCTTTGTGTGGTGATTTACTTATTAGCTAAAAGTCAAAAAGGTGTTGGCACTAAGCCAAGATTGCCATGCATGTGGAGAGTTTCTTACACAAACACAGACACACACATATAGTATATATATAATGTTGCTTAAATCTTGGCAAATCTGTCAATCTCCGCTTTTTGAATACCGAATCGTTTATTTTCTATAGTGTTTTATTGTCTAATATTTCGATATATAATTTGAATCTCATATGTGTAAAATAGCATCATTATTGTACACGTGATATTCAAATAATGTTTTTGAAACACTAGAGGAAATACCGTAGAGTAGATATCGGAGATTATAATTTTTTTTAATGTCAACGAGTGTGAACTGTACACGTGAAACATGAAGGACAGAGAAGCAAGTGCTTGGACTTTTTTAACTTTTTGAAGTGGAAGAAATGATGAGATTTCTTTATTAAGTCAAAATGGGAACAAAAGATGTATTCCCCACATCTGAAAGTGGAAGTTGACAATTGCTCGATGTGTGCACGCCTCCATGTCTTTGGTTAGGTTCAAATCATTAGTTTCGAATTGTCTAGACTCTTTGAGAAAATTTTATTTTTGGTCCCATTGGATTTGACTCCTGCTATTATAGTCCTACAATTTACATTTATGGTCGGGGAGAATTCTCTTTAGACAAGAACAGTCCCATAAGAAAATTTCATTTATTCTCTTGCAGTCGTTAAAAAGTTAATAGAGACGTCACATACCCGTTAAGTACTTTATTGGATATAGATATCATATATATATATATATACAAAATAGTCATGCTTTATGTGATAGTTAGTTAGAAGTTGCTATTTTCTTTTTAACACTTTTAGCCTTCATTTCGCTTTAGTCTTCGGGTTCATTTCCTCTATTATAAATAGAGGGTTACTGTAGCTCACTTTTTTCATGAAACATACAGACTTCAAATATTAGAATTAAGATGGATGTTGTTATCTCTGTTCTTCATGGTATCCAGAGCGTTGGTTGGTTCGCGCGATTGAAACTTCGTTCTCCCTGAAGCTTTGCTAATGGCGAGCGTGACTGATTTGTAGACGTCTGCAAATTCGATTGTACCTCGAGAGGATGATCCGTTCCAGTTGCATGATTCTGATCATCCTGGTCTTATTCTTGGTTCGAATGTTTTGAACAAAAATAATTTCCTCTCATGGAGCTGATCGATGGTGATTGCTTTAGCTGCTAAAGTTAGGCTCGGTTTTATTAATGGTAAAGTAGTTCAGCCAGCTGAAGATTCACCTCAATATGAACATTGAAAGAAGGTCGACTACATGGTTGTAAGTTGGATTCTAAACACTATATCTAGTGATCTTGTTGATGCATTTATATACGCTAATTCCACACGGACTCTTTGGGAAGACTTTGGGCAATGTTTTGGTGAATCTAATAGACCTATGATTTATCAAATTCAGAAAGAAATTGCGACTGCTAGTCAAGGTAATCAATCTATTGTAGCTTACTTTATGAAATTAAAGATGCTTTGGGATGAATATGTTGTTTAGTGCCAAAGTCAGTTTGCTCCTGTGAGAATGAGAAGATTTATGCGATAATGAGATGAATACGAGGCTTATGCAGTTTCTAATGGGTTTAAATGATTCATATGAGCATGTTTGTAGTCAGATACTCATCATGGATCCGTTACCTTCAGTCAATCGAGCATATTCAATGATTTTGCGTATCGAGAAACAGAGGTGTGAACAAATTGCCTTTCCTGCTCTTCCAGAAGATATGGCTATGGCAGCCACTCCTTCAGGAGACGATGGTGGAGGTAGAGGATTTTATCCAGGGATAAGAGGACGATGTGGTAGAGGATTTATAAGGAGATCTAAGGAGGAGAAGGCCAAATTGGATTGTAGAATTCCTGGAAATGAGGTACATGAATGTTTTAAGCTACACGGCTATCTGGACTGAGACAAAACATACAAGGAGCAACGAGATAAGTCCATGGCAAATATGGTGGATGTTGCTCCTACTCAACCTATCAGGGTAGGAGTCTCAGATAAGGTTAAGGATGCTAGTAATCCAGATCTTTCAGGGATCATACAGAAGGAAATTGCTAAATATCTTGTTGCGCAAATTCCTTTAGGAGGAGTTAGTGGAGCTGAGTCACGTGTGGATTATGCATACTGTGTAGGCCATGCAGGTATATTACACTTTGCCTTATCCAATTTTGATAGTGTGAAGGATGGGGAATGGATAATTGATACAGGTGCTAGTAGACATATGTGTGCTAATAAAGAGTCTATGATTTATCTTTCACCTCTTACAACTCCTGTTTCAGTGTATCTTCCAGATGGTTCTATGATAACTGTTTTCACACAGGCAGTGTTGTTGTTTCTCACTTCTTAACTCTTACACATGTACTTTTGGTTCCTTCCTTTAGATATAATCTCTTATTGTTCTCAGCTCATTCAAACCTCTAATCTAAAATGTGTTTTTCTTCCCACTCATTGCCTCTTGCAGGACCTATGGACTAACAAGGTGGTTGGCATGGGAAAGGCCATTGGCATGATCTACATTCTCTCTGTTAACAATGTTGTTCCTTCTGTTAACCTCTAGTACTGTATTGACACATCTTGATTTTATCCAGTTTTCCTGTAATGATGCAAATACTTTGAAACATTGTGATATATGTCATAAAGCAAAGCAGTCTAGGCTTCCTTTTCCTGTGAGTGATCCATATTCTTTTTCCTGCTTTGATTTGGTGCATGTAGATGTGTGGGGGCCTTATGCAGGGCATTTTTACTATAATAATTTATATTTTTTTTACTACTATGGATGATCATAGTAGGGCTACTTGGATTTATCTTATGACACACAAGAGCGAAGTCCCTAAATTGCTTGAGGTGTTTCTTAGAATGGTGAATACACAGTTTGGGAAACAAGTAAAGGAGTTAAGGAGTTATAATGGGGGTGAATTCCTGGGAAGGGAATGTCAAGAATTGTTACAAAAATATGGGATCAATCATCAGAAAGTCTGTGTCTATACTCCTCAACAAAATAAGATTATTGAGAGGAAACATAGACATTTGCTTGAGATTGCTAGAGCTTTGATGTTGCAATCTTGTTAACCTTCTAAATTTTGGATGTTTTCTGTGCTGACTACTGCATACATTATAAATAGATTTCCCATAAGAGTGTTGCAATGGAAGTCAACTTGTGAAGTACTTTATGGTTCTAAACCTGATTATGAGAGGCTTAAACCTTTTAGTTACTTATCCTATGCCACTAATCTACTTCCTCACAAGGACAAGTTTGCACCTAGGGCACATAGGTGTGTATTTCTGGGATATGAATCTGGTATAAAAGTATATAAAATGTACAATTTGGACACTAATAAGGTTTAAGTGTCCAAGGATGTTTCCTTTGTTGAGGATCAATTTCCTTACAGTCTATTACACTCTCATACTGTTGCATCACATTCTACTCCACTTTCAATATACCAGTTTCTGATTCTGATTCCTCCTTACCCACTCCTTCACCTCCTCTTTCTTCTTCTGTCTCTGCACCTGCTCCTGTTCTTAGAAGAAACACCAGACAAACTAGGCTGGAGTGACTAGGCCTCCTGCCTGGTTTAATGATTTTGTGACCAATGCTACATCTTGTGGTTTATCCCATGCCACAGCCACTCAGTCAGGTCATGGTCCATCAGGTACTGCTTATCCTATTTTTACTTATCCTTATCATATTTCTCCTTCATTTAGTTTATCATATATCTCCTTTTTAGCTAATGTCTCTGCTTTGAAAGAACCGCACACATATGATGAAACATGTAAGCACCTTGAACGGAGGAAAGCAATGGATAAGGAATTAGAGGCAATTGAATTGAATCACACTTGGGAATTACCCTCCTTACCACAAGGCAAGAAAACTATTGGATGTAAATGGGTGTACAAGGTTAAGATGAACTCGATGGGACCATTGACAGATATAAGGCTCGTCTTGTGGCAAAGGGTTATGACCAAGTCTATGGGGAGTCTTACCTGGATAGTTTTTCCCTTGTAGCAAAGTAGGTAACAGTGAGAATGCTTATTACTCTGGCTACAAAGAAGCAGCGGATTTTAGCATAACTTGACATAAATAATGCTTTCCTCCATGGTTATTTGGAGGAGGATATTTACAATGGATCCTCCAGAGGGTTATTCCCTACCTCTGCCAGGGCAATTCTGTCATTTGAAGAAGAGCTTATATGGTCTTAAAGGCCTCAAGACGAAATGGAATCTTTGAGTTTTGTGCTAAGTTGGTTAGTTTTTGTTTTCAAATGTCTCCTAATGATCACTGCCTATTCATTAAATCTTTTGCAGACTCTTTCATGGCACTAATCATTTATGTTGATGATGTGCTTATCATTGGCTCTAATCTTTCTGACATTGAGACTTTGAAATCCTATCTCCATAGGATGTTTACTATTAAGGATTTGAGCCATGCTAAGTATTTTTTGGGGTTGGAAATTGCTAGAAACTCCTCTGGCACATATGTGCATCAGAGGAAGTATATATTGGATATTCTTAAAGATGTTGGCTCTTGCAGTGTAAACCAACCTCAACTCCCTTTCCTCAAGGGTTGAGGCTGGAGGCTAAGCAAGGCACTGCTCTGCCTGATTCTAACACTTACAGAAGGTTGATTGGAATATTGTTATACCTTAATATGAGCAGGCCTGATGTGACTCATTCAATTCAATAGTTGAATCAGTTTATTAATGATCATTATTCTTCTCACGGAGATGCAGCAATGCATGTGCTACAGTATCTTAAGGGAACTCCTTCCAAGGGTCTCTTCTATGTAACAGAAAAATCCTATGATTTTGAGGCCTACTGTGATGCGGATTGGGCTACATGCCTTAATAGTAGGAAGACTTTGACAGGTCATTGTGTGTATTTTGGGGGTGCTCTTGTTTCTTAGAAGACCAAGAAACAAATTGTTGTCTCCAAGTCCTTAGTAGAGGCATAGTACAGGTCCATGAGCCAGACTGTGTGTGAATTGCTTTGGTTGTCCTATCTTGCCACTGATTTGCATGTGTGTTTTTCTCTCCCTATTCCTCTGTGGTGTGATAATCAAGTGATTCACACGTATTTTGCATGTATTTTGGGCTTAATCTTGGCCAGAATATGTTGATATGCATGCATTATATGAATAACTAGGGTTATATTCCTGTTTTGTGGAAAAGGATTACGCTTTGCTCGTTTTGTAGGAATTTATCGTTAATTGTAGCACTTTGGCAACAATTCGGAGCTTTGCAATCGCTAATATTTAATGTGAAATACGAAGTTTGGAATTGAGTCGAGAAGAAGTCAGACGAACCGTGCAAAAAATGGAAGAAAACAGCCGAGTACGCATTGCTACAGGTGAGCACAGGCAGGGCGTGCTCCCTACCACGGCCCGTACTCCACCTAAAAGTGAAGACCCTGAGTTCGGCTACCAGCACGGGCAGCCCGTGCCATTTGGCACGCCCCGTGCCTCTTGCAGACTTTTGGACATTCCGTGCGGCACCCAGCACGGGCTGGGCGTGCCATATAGCACGACCCGTGCTCCTCTGCGGTAAAAAAATAGAGTTTGACTCATTTTCAACTAGGTTTCGACCCAAACGAAGTACAAATAGACCCAGGGTAGCCTCAAACAGGGACACGCTGATTTTTACCCTAGAAACCAGAGAAAAGAGCAGTTTTCCACCGGATACTTCGAGAGATCGATCTAGACCAGAACCACAACTTCGAGGATTGAAGATAGATCGAGAGATCGTCGTCATCCCCGAGTCACTCATTCCATCGTATCGTTATTTCAATTAGTTAGATTTTGATTATGAATAATTTGTCTATGAATTGTTTATCTTCAATGTCTGGCTAAACACTTTGTGATTGCCGGGTTTGGGAGTAGGTTAATAAACACTTTTATTTTATGATTAAGAATAATTGAAGTTAATGTTTTCTTTCTCTATTCAAGTACTTTGCTTTAATTCTTGTTTTATCAAAAGGCCTTTGATTTAAACTTGTTTGATGTATTGATTCATAATTCTAACCGATGAGTTTCAATACTAGATCTTGAGTACTTGACACAAATAGATTGCAAGATTGAGAAGTCTGTGAATATTTGTGAGATCTTATAATCTTTTGAACTTTTGGGAGTTGGGTATCTCATGTTAAGTAGAGATGCTAGCATAGATATTCTAATCAACGCTTTTACATACATCTCGAGAGAGAGGGTAAATTACATTGGTGATTGATCTATAGAGAAGAATATGTTTAACCGTGGTTTGATTAATCTAAGAATAAAAGTGGGATATTAACTGAAACCATAACCCAGGAATCCATCCATTCATACTTGATCTTTCAATCGCTCTTTGCTTTGTTATTTTAGGATTAAATTCTGCTTTAGTATTAACAAAACCAATCCATCACAGTTCGATCGTTTAGATAAAAATAGGGCTATTATAATCTAATACTTAGTACATTAATTTATTATTCCCTGTGGATTCGACCTTGCAAACCCTATTCTATAAACTGCACCGTACATTTGCGGTGAAGCTAAAAAATAAGGCGAACAAGTTTTTGGCACCGTTGCCGGGGATTAATTAAATTTTTAGTACTAATATTGCGATAAATAGAACTATTCTTAATCTAGACGTTTTTTTTTCTTTTCTTTTTAGTTTGTTGTTTAATTTTGCTTCTACTATGGTTGACTTGTTTTCTTTAGTTGGTTCAGGTAGTGCATGATTACCCGCTCGAAGCAAGGGGAATTAGCACCATTCATACCGGAGGTTGAGGCTTTTTCTAGGCGGAATAGTGCGGCTACTAAACGGGCAGAAAGACATCAAGAACAGACTATGGCAAACGTAGAAGGTAGCAACGGAGGAAATAATGGGGGTGAAAACGGAGGTAACAACCGGGCCAACAGGGTCAATGTCGAGTTACCAGTACCAGAGGTTCTAGTGGCTCCGGCAGTCCAACAGTAGGCGATTCGCGATTACTTTCACCCAATCAATCGCAACTATGGTGGAATTGCCAATGTCCCAATCAATGCGAATAACTTTGAGCTGAAGCCAACACTAATCTTGATGGTGCAGCAGAATCAGTTTGGGGGTTTCCCGTCTGAGGATCCCAACTCTCATCTTGCGAATTTCATACAGATCTGTAATACTATCAAGATGAATGTGGTGACTGATGATGCTATACGTCTTCGCCTATGCCCTTTCTCTTTAAGAGATAAGGCTAGGACCTGGCTAGGCACCCTAACTCAGGGGAGTGTGAACAATTGGGATGAGCTGAGTCAGAGATTCTTGTTCAAATATTTCCCACCAAGTAAGATACTACAGCTTAAAAGCGAGATCACTCAGTTCAGGTAGTTTGACTCTGAGCCTTTGTACGAGGCCTGAGAGAGATTCCGGGATTTGTTGAGGAGGTGCCCGCAGCATGGATTTCCGGAGGATCAACAACTCTGTTTCTTCTACAATGGGTTGATGGGACAGACTAGATCGTTTGTGGATCTTTGCACAGGAGCGCTACTTGCGAGGTTTCCGGAGGATGCGTTCAACTTATTGGAGGAGATGGCCATGAATAGCTATCAGTGGCGCTCCAAGAGGACTAATGTGAAAAGGGTAGCCGAAGTGTCTGACTTGGACCCAATTAAAGAGTTGACAGCCCAGATGGCCGTACTGACGAACCAATTAAGTGCTTTGACAAAGGAAAATGAGGGAAACGCGGGTGCAAGTAGTGGGGGAGTTCCTCTAGATCTGATAGATGAAGCAAATTATGTGAATAACCGGAATTTCAACAATTTCCGGAACAATCAAAATCCCACTCATTACCATCCGGGCTTGAGGAACCATGAGAACTTCTCCTACGCAAACACGAAGAACGTGATGCAACCACCACCGGGGTTTAATATGACAAACGGTGTTATTATTGCGGATCCTAAGCCAACCATGGAGGATATGTTCACCTCATTAATGAGTGAGATGAGGAACAGGTTCAACAAGGATGAGGCAAAGATGGATAAAATCGAAAACCATGTCACCCAATTAGGGTCCCAGATGAAGAATCTTGAAACCCAAATTGGTCAAATAGCTACGATTATTGGTGGGCAGCATCAGAAAGGCCAATTTCCGAGCAACACTGAGATAAACCCAAAGGAACAGTGTAAAGCCGTTCATCTGAGGAGTGGAACGGAATACGAGGGGCCAAAAATACCAGAAAATTTTGAAAAATCGTAGGATAGCACGGCCCGTGCGCCACCGCACAGCCTACCCGTGCGCCCTACTGAAACGACGATTGATGTGCCGTGAGATACGGAAACTGAGGCAAATGGCGAGGTTGAGGCCAAGGAAGGAGTTGAGGATCATCGTGCTGAACAAAAAGGGGCTGAGAAGCTTAAATCTTCCTCTAACCCTGATATTCCTAAACTTAATATTCCCCTTCCTTTTTCCCAACGTTTTCAAAAGAAAAAGTTAGATGCACAATTTGCTAAGTTTTTAGATATTTTTAAGAAACTGCATATTAACATTCCTATTGCAGGCGCATTGGAGAATATGCCCAATTACGCTAAATTCTTGAAGGATGTTATGTCAAAGACGCGGAAGATGACTGGTTTCGAGATAGTCAATCTGACAGAGGAGTGCAGTGCAATAATCCAAATAAAACTATCACAGAAATTAAAAGATCCGGGGAGTTTCATTATCCCTTGTGCTATTGGTGATGTTTTCTTAAAGAAAGCATTTTGTGATTTAGGAGCGAGTATTAACTTAATGCCCTTGTCTATTTTCAGGCAACTTGGATTGAGAGAGGTGAAGCCGTCTACGGTCACCCCACAACTCGCGGACCGATCACTTACTTATCCAAAGGGAATCATCAAGGATGTACTTGTCAAAGTAGATAAATTCATATTTCCTGTGGATTTCTTGGTGCTGGATATGGAGGAAGATAGAGACGTTCCTTTGATACTTGGGCGTCCATTCCTAGCTACGGGGAAACCCTTGATAGATGTGCAAAAGGGAAAACTCACATTACGGGTTAATGATGAGCATGTTTTATTTACTATCTATAAAGCACTTCAATTTCATGATGGTGTCGAGACTTGTAATTTCATAGACGTAGTTGAATCTTGCGTTGATGAGTATGCAGATCATACATTGTTTAGGGATGATTTAGAGTTTGGGTTGACACATTCGTGTTCAACTTCAAACATGATGATTGATTATGATAACCAAGACTTGTATGATTGCGTTTGTGCTTTAGATAATATGCAGGAACTACCGAGGAGCGCAAGAGGCGCACACACGCAGAAAAACGTACGGGAGTCAGCTCTACAGGGGCGCACGGCCCGTGCTCTAGAGCACGCCCAGGTCGTGCGCATAGCCGAAGGAAAATCTAAAGAAATCGACGACGACACGGCCCGTGCCAATTGGCACGGACAGCCTGTGCCTGGAGCCAAGAAAAAAGAGGAAGACCCTGCAGACAGCACGACCCATGCCCTTAAGCACGGGCAGCCCGTGCGCCCATCCGACGAGACCATCTCGAACCCAGAACTCAACCCCTTGCCCGAGCATCTGAGATATGCATTTCTTGGAGCGAATAACACGAGTCCGGTAATCGTATCATCTCTTTTAACTTCAGTTCAACTCGATAAATTGCTTAGGGTCTTAAGAAAACATAAGTCGGCAATAGGTTGGTCAATCTCTGATTTAAAAGGCATCAGTCCATCGATTGTAATGCATAAGATTAGAATGGAAGATGTCTATAAACCTTCGGTGCCAAATCAAAGAAGATTAAACCCTATAATGCAAGAAGTCGTTAGAAAAGAAGTTTTAAAATGGTTAGATCTTTGGAATTATATATGCTATTTCCGACGAGTTCTTGGGTAAGTCCGGTACAAGTGGTGTCGAAGAAAGGGGGGATGACAGTAGTGAGAAACGAAAGTGATGAGCTTATTGCGACTAGAGTAGTTACTGGATGGTGAATTTGTATTGATTATAGGAAGTTAAATGATGCTACTCGCAAAGATCACTTTCCCCTTCCCTTTATTGATATGATGCTTGATCATTTGGCGGGATATGATTACTATTGTTTTCTCGATGGCTATTTTGGGTATAATCAGTTCATTATTGCCCCAGAGGACCAAGAGAAGACGACATTTACATGCCCCTATGGTACATTTGTATTTCGCAGAATGCCATTCAGATTTTGCAACGCGCCCGCTACTTTTCAAAGATGCATGATGGCTATTTTCCATGATTTCATTGAGAAAATAATGGAGGTTTTTATGGATGATTTTTCTGTATTTGGAGATTCATATGATCATTGCTTGGATAACCTTTCTCTAGTTTTCCAGAAATGCGAGGAGACTAACCTTGTTTTAAATTGGGAAAAGTGCCACTTCATGGTACGAGATGGCATTGTTTTAGGCCACCGAGTCTCTTCTGCAGGTTTGGAAGTTGATAGAGCGTAGGTCGTTGCAATTAAGAAACTCCCACCTCCAACAAACGAGAAAGCCATTCGAAGCTTTTTCGGGCACGCCGGATTCTACAGAAGGTTTATCCGTGACTTTTCTAAAATCACTAAACCTTTAAGTCAGTTATTAGAAAAAGATACTACTTTCAATTTTCCGATGATTGTTTGCAGGCTTTTGAGATTCTGACGAAGGCTTTGGTGACAACACCCATTCTAGTAGTTCCGGATTGGAGTCAGCCCTTCGAGCTAATGTGTGATGCCAACGACTTTGCGATTGGGGCTGTTTTGGTCGAAAAAGACAAGATGTTCGAGCCATCTACTATGCGAGCGAGAACTTTAGACAACCAACAAAACTACACCACCACCGAGAAGGAAATGTCCGGCAATCGTGTTTGCATTCGACAAGTTCCGATCTTACTTGATTGGAACTAAGACGATAGTCCACACCGATCACGCGGCAATTAAATATCTATTCGACAAGAAGGATGCCAAACCGAGACTGGTTCGATGGATCCTCTTGTTATAAGAATTTGATGTGGAAATTCGAGATAGAAAGGGTCGAGAATGTAGTAGCCGATCACTTGTCCGACCGAATACAAGAAGGAGGAGAAAGAAAGCACGGAGGCAATTATGGAGGAGTTCCCCGATGAGCAACTTCTGATGTTACAAGCTAAATTCCCATGGTATGCAGATTTTGTTAACTATTTGGTTGCAGGGGTCTTGCCTCCGGATTTATCATCTTATCAAAAGAAGAAATTCCTCCATGATGTTAAGTTTTACATGTGGGACGACCCCTTGCTCTTTAAGAGGTGCGCCGACACCATCATTCGACGATGTGTGCCTCAAGAAGAGTGGGAGGGAGTTCTACAACAGTGCCATTCTTCACCTTCCAGGGGACACTTCGGTCCGACACGCACGGTGGCTAAGGTATTGCAAAGTGGTTTATACTGGCATACGTTATCTAATGATTGCTATCTATTTGTACAACAAAGTGATAGGTGCGGCGGATGGGGAACATCTCGAGATGACATGAGATGCCCATGACCAATGTGATGGAGGTCGAGCTCTTCGATGTGTGGGAGATCGACTTCACGGGCCCCTTCCCATCTTCGTCGGGTTACTAATACATTCTACTTGCAATGGAGTACGATCTCGATAGGTTGAGGCGATTCGGAATGACCAATGATGTGCGAGTAGTGCTCAAATTCCTAAAGAAAAATATATTCACTCGGTTTGGAACCCCGAGAGCTTTGATTAGCGACGGGAGATCACACTTTGTGAATAAATTAATGAGCACTTTACTTGCGAAGTATGGGGTCAAGCACAAGGTGGCAATAGCATACCATCCGCGAGCAAACGGGCAAACAGAGGTAGCCAATCGCGAGATTAAGCAGATTTTGGAGAAGACGGTAAATATAAATCGGAAGGATTGGACTTTGAAGCTAGATGACGCATTATGGGCATATCGGACTGCATACAAGACACCATCGGGCACATCACCGTATCAATTAGTGTTCGGGAAATCATGTCACTTGCCCATCGAATTGGAGCATAAGGCGTTTTGGGCTGTGAAGAAGTTAAATATTGACTTCCAAGCAACGGGAGAGAAGAGGCTCTTGCACTTAAATGAGATGGAAGAATTCTGGGATGAAGCTTATGAAAATTCCCAGATTTACAAGGAGCGAACCAAAAGATAGCATGATCGAATGATAAAGAAGAGAGAGTTTTTACATGGTGAACAAGTCCTTTTGTTTAACTCACGTCTTAAACTCTTTCTGGGAAAACTTAAGTCTAGATGGTCGGGGCCGTTTGTGATAAAGAAGGTGTTAAATCCTCCGGGAATAGTGGAGTTGTTGAGCCGAGATGGGGAGACATTCATGGTAAATGGCCAGAGGATCAAGCATTACTTGAGCTGGGATCAAAAGGAAGAGGTGACACGCCTCACTTTGCGAGAGCCATGACCGACTAAACAGGCGTCAAGCTATAGATGTTAAATTTAGCGCTTGTTGGGAGGCAACCCAATGGTTTTACTGTTTTATTTCTTCCCCTGTTTTCTTGGTTTGTTTTCCTCTTTTCTAAGTTAGGATTTAATCGCTTTCATAGGTTAGAAGTTTTCCCTATTTTTTCTCTAATGAAAAAAAAAACTGAAAAATCGAACACAAGGTGCGACAAAGACGACGGGCAGCCGTGCGCCATGCGCACGGCCCGTGTCGCATCGCACCAGAGAGTCTTTTGTTCGCCCATAGCACAGCCGCTCGTGCCGTTTGGCACGGCCCGTGCTCTTCCCAGATATTAGGCTCGATTGTTCGTCTCCTAGCACGGGCCGCCTGTGCCGTTTGGCACGGCCCGTGCCCCTTCACACTGAGGCTGAATTAAGAGCGTGCAAAGGGCATTTTTTTCGCCCAAATACTCATCCCTTCGCGCACAGACGTACAAGAGACGACCCTCCCTCAAATTTTTTTGAAAATTCTCCTAAGATATCACCACTACTCACCTCCCACACTACTCTAAACACGAATTCACTTGTGAAATTGCTTGGAAGCAAGGATTTGGGGTAGAAAGCACCTAGGGTTTCAAAATCCAACTCTCTTCAAATTCTCGGGATTTAAGGTATGAATTGCACTTGTTATGTCTAATTTCTTCAGGATTATGGATTAGGGTTGATATATGATGCTTGTTTGATACTTTTGCCCTGTATTTGATTGAGATTTTCTATTGGGCATTTTATCGAACACCTTGTGGGTTGATGAATTAGGATGATTTTGGTTGATTACATGATGAATTATACATGAGCTCGATTGTTAAGGGTGTTAGTGACGAGGATTCTCTGCAATTATATTGTTGTTTGGGCTTGGAAGCTTAATTGTGAATTGAATTGTCAGGATGAGACACTATGCCTTATGTTAATTGTTGCATGTAATTCATCGTTGGTTTTACTTGGCATGTACGGATTCTCACGATTGTTTTGCCAGGTACTTATTCGAAAATGGCTGAACCACGACCGAACCAAGGTAGACGAGGATGGGAGACCACCACCGCACGTGCACCACCAGATCCAAATAGCCCCTTAGCTTATAGCCTCACCTTCATAGAGCCAGAATTAATTGAAAAATGGGACCGGCTAATCACTCGTACATTCATACCCACACGCTATGCCGACGATGAGTGTACCCGAGCACTCGGGATACATGAGGAGGTGTGGCTCATGTTTGAATGAGTGGGCTGGACCGCCTTCATGCAAGGGCGGTGACCGACATTTAAAACACTCACGCTCGAGTTCTTGAACACCGTGCACGTGACGGTGATGCGAGTAAGGAATAAACCTCAAAAGATCAGTTTCAGAATGGGCAACGTTTGGAGGAATGTCACCATCACCGAACTAAACCAGATTTTTGGGGTACCATCAAACGCCCCGTACCAGCTAGTCGCAAACTATAACTCGCGTGAATTCTGCCGAATGTTGACTGAAACCCCAGAAACTGGCCTAATGCAATACGCGGCACGCTCATCCAAGGCCTCGTCACTCCGCAACCCCATATTCCGCTACATACAAAAAATGACGGCTCATTCCATGTTCGTTTGCCACAACAACGGGGGTATGCAAGCGAGAGAGCTATACCTACTTTGGCGTATGCTCACCCGCACTCCTTATAATATGGCGGCATACTTTGTGGAACATGCCATTTACAGACAACAACATGACGCGGGGAAAATATTAATTGGGGGAATGATGACCCCCATCGCGCGGCATTTTGGAGTCGATATGAGCCGAATGGAACCGCTAGAGGGCAGTCGCAGTGTCAACATGCAAGCCCTCCGCACCATGAAGATCATAACCGAAGAGGAGAATATCCTCTGTTTTCAACAAAAGGTTGGGTCTGCTTTCCCCCTCCCTAACCCACAGCTCACTGCTGTGGTAGACAATTAGAATAACTGGCTCCTAAACTATGACGCCCATATCAGAGCCATGGAAGGTTTGACAACACAAAAAAGGAGGAGGGTAGCCGGGTTCCCCGATGAAAAGGACTTGGTGATGGAGGCACATGAGTATGATAGGCACGAGAGGGGATTCGAGCAGGGTGGCCCATAGGGGCGGCCCGATATTCCAGAGAGCTCCCACCAAGGTGAGGAGCGTGGGGGACAGTACGATCATGACAAATTCTATGCTTTTGAGAAAAGCTTGCGCCAACATAGAGACGACTTCAGTGCTTTCCGAGTGGAGCAAGAACAAAGGTACCAAGTCCAAGAACAAAGGTACCAAATCCAGGAACAACGGTACCAAGCCCAGAACTTGTGGTACCAAGCCCAGGAGCAGCGGAAGTTGGAGATATTGCAGACGTTGCAGCAAATTCAAAATTGGCATATCTCCCAGGTCCACTTTCCGCCGCCACCCCCACAGTGATCCAGGTCTTATCCACACTTTTCTTTGAAATTCTACCTTCTCTTTCATGCGCTATAATTTCATTCAAGTTTGGGGGGGAGAGGTTGTATTTTCTTGATGGGTGTGGCGTTAACATTCATTTAGTTGCATTTAGAGCATATAGGTTGCATTGCATTAGATGTTTGAATTTTTTTATGGTTTTAGCATGTTTATCACTTTAGCACGTTTATTGCTTTCCTAGTTGTTATGGAGTAAGTTGACCGCTATTGTGTGTTTTGATTGTGATCTTGATCTTGGGAGCATTTGCGGATTGGTTTGTGTTGTTTTGAAATTGGATGTTGAGTGTGAGTTGACCGGGTTGAGAATAGTTAATATGGAGCATGTGATTATTGGATCATGGTTAACATACTTTGAGTTATGCACTTACAAGCATGTGAGCTTTTGAGCCTTTACTGCTTTCATATTATGCAATCCTGTTTGTGATTGAGTGTGTCACCATGTTGATTCGAATTCTAGAACTTGCTCGCGGTATCACCAAAAGTCATATGTTGTATGCATTCATGAAAATGATTTTAGGCCATTTTTGTTAAGCCTTTCAAGCTTTTTTTTTTTGCCTACCTTATGATATCTAATTTCCTAGTTAGCCAATTTGAGCCTATTGCCAGATTGTTTTGATAGCCACATTTTAAGCCTTCGAACTTTATATGATATATCTGTTACCCTAAGCTTAAGCGTATAGCATTGAGTAAAAGGGGATGAAAAAAGGGTTGAATGAAGGGGTGTCAAAAAGTTAGAAAATGTGTACATGTTGGGTGCTTGGGAATAAAAGAAAAAAGGAGGAAACAAAGTGAAGAATACTCACAAGGAGTCAAAAAAAAAAATTCGACTGCAAATAAGTGAGTCGGCCAGAAGTGAAAAAAAGGACTGGAAATTATGATGTAAGGCGAAGGGGAATGATGTGTATGAAAAAGAAGGGAGAAATAGAGAAGTGATAGGATATAAGGCGATTGGGAGTACATAGTTGATTTGAATTAGAATAATGGTTTGAGAAAAACATTGTGCTTACCAATCTATACGCTTGAGTTGAGTCACTTTATCTATATTTCCCTACCTTAACCAAAGAGCCTTCATTACAACCATAAACAAAGTCCTTTTTGATTTGTGAATTGCATACAAACAAGTGGTGGAGATGTGAGACGATTTGCAAGCATATGGTTCAACATTGATATGACTTGAGCGAATACACGTCTTTTATTATGCTAGTGAGTAGAGTATACATTTTATCCCTGAGAGACGTGATTTGAAGTATTTTACCATGATTTTTATAAACTTATGCTCCGGGTTAGCTCTTTGAAACTTGGTTGATTTGTGCTTGGTGTCTATGGATAAATGACATGAATTGTGATGCGGTGTTCTTGAGTTGCTCTTCTTTACCCCATGTGTGTTGTCTTGTTTATAAAGTGTTGACCGGGACTGTCAACAGTTTAAGTTTGGGGGTTTGATTGACACGTATTTTGCATGTATTTTGGGCTTAATCTTGGCCAGAATATGTTGATATGCATGCATTATATGAATAAATAGGGTTATATTCCTGTTTTGTGGAAAAAGGATTACGCTTTGCTCGTTTTGTAGGAATTTATCGTTAATTGTAGCACTTTGACAACAATTCGGAGCATTGAAATCGCCAATATTTAATGTGAAGTACGAAGTTTGGAGTTGAGTCGAGAAGAAGTCAGACGAATCGTGCAAAAAACGGAAGAAAACAGCCGAGTACGCATTGCTACAGGTAAGCACGGGCAGGGCGTGCTCCCTAGCACGGCCCGTGCTCCACCTAAAAGTGAAGACCCTGAGTTCGGCTACCAGCACGGGCAGCCCGTGCCATTTGGCACGGCCCGTGCCTCTTGTAGACATTTGGACATTCCGTGTGGCACCCAGCACGGGCTGGGCGTGCCATATAGCACGGCCCGTGCTCCTCTGCGGTAAAAAAAATAGAGTTTGACTCGTTTTCAACTAGGTTTCGACCCAAACGAAGTACAAATAGACCCGGGGCGACCACAAACAGGGACACGCTGATTTTTACCCTATAAACCAGAGAAAAGAGCAGTTTTCCACCAGATACTTCGAGAGATCGATCAAGACCGGAACCACACCTTCGAGGATTAAAGATAGATCGAGAGATCGTCATCATCCCCGAGTCACTCCTTCCATCGTATTGTTATTTCAATTAGTTAGATTTTGATTATGAATAATTTGTCTATGAATTATTTATCTTCAATGTCTGGCTAAACACTTTGTGATTCCCGGGTTTGGGAGTAGGTTAATAAACACTTTTATTTGATGATTAAGGATAATTGAAGTTAATGTTTTCTTTCTCTATTCAAGTACTTTGCTTTAATTCTTGTTTTATCAAAAGGCCTTTGATCTAAACTTGTTTGATGTATTGATTCATAATTTTAACCGATGAGTTTCAATACTAGATCTTGAGTACTTGACACAAATAGATTGCATGATTGAGAAGTCTGTGAATATTTGTGAGATCTTATAATCTTTTGAACTTTTGGGAGTTCGGTATCTCATGTTGAGTAGATATTCTAGCATAGATATTATAATCAACGCTTTTACATACATCTCGAGAGAGAGGGTAAATTACATTGGTGATTGATCTATAGAGAAGAATACGTTTAACCTTGGTTTGATTAATCTAAGAATAAAAGTGGGATATTAACTGAAACCATAACCCAGGAATCCATCCATTCATACTTGATCTTTCAATCGCTCTTTGCTTTGTTATTTTAGGATTAAATTCTGCTTTAGTATTAACAAAACCAATCCATCACAGTTCGATCGTTTAGATAAAAATAGGGCTATTATAATCCAATACTTAGTACATTAATTTATTAATCCTTGTGGATTCGACCTTGCAAACCCTTTTCTATAAACTGAACCGTACACTTGCGGTGAAGCTAAAAAATAAAGCGAACATCAAGCTACTCTCTATATCGTGGCCAATCCAGTTTTTCATGAGAGAACTAAGCATGTGGAGATAAACTGTCATATTGTGCGGAACAAGTACAAGGAGGGCTTTGTGCTTCCTTTGAAAGTGTCTACAAAGTTGCAACTTGCAGATGTGTTTACTAAGTCTCTCGCCCTGGTGTGTTCGTTTCTTCGATGTCCAAGCTGGGAATGCAAGATTTCCATTGCCTTCCCGCTTGAGGGGGGAGTGTTGGATATAGATATCACATATATACAAAATAGTCATGCTTTATGTGATAGTTAGTTAGTTAGAAGTTGCTATTTCCCTTTTAACACTTTTAGCCTTCATTTCGTTTTATTCTTCTGGTTCATTTCCTCCTCTATAAATAGAGGGTTATTGTAGCTCACTTTCTTCATGAAATATACAGACTTCAAATATTAGAATTAAGATGGTTGTTGTTACCTCTGTTCTTCATCCTTCACAAACATAGGAGTTGGATTGTTGCGATTTTATATCCACAGTTAATAAGTTTGGTCCTAAAGTCATTTTTTAATGCAAACACGATCATTTATTTTTTTATTTAACTTCAAAACCATCATTCAGTAAGAAGTTGAAGGAATTGAAATGAAAATTAGCGATTGATACCTTTAGTTGATTCCACACATGTTTATATTTTTCTAAAATTTTATATCTTTGTGTTATTTTAGTAGTATAATTTGATTGTATTTTTATCTTATACAAAAATTTTGTATGTATTCGGATCCTAAAAAAGATCATCAGAAAATGGAATAATTGATTATTAAAGCTAAACTAAAATTATATTTATATAACCTACTCCTGTCATAAAAATAAAATTTTCTAGCGTTTTTATCACTTTATTAGTTCTAAGTCTTAATATATACACACACACTCCACACTACAAGAAAACAAGGAATTCCAACGGAAAAATCAATTGGAATTTGGCCAATTACCGTTGGAATTATCGATTCCAACGACAATTGCAACAATAAATGTATCGTTGGTAAAATGGTACATTGGAACGCAAAATTCCAATGAAAATTCCAATGGAAAAATATTCCAATGGTACTTCCAACGATATTTATCCATTGGAATATACAACTGTTGGAAAAAACTCCAACATATTTACCAACCCTAATTCCAACATAGTTAAACAATTGGAATTTAGTCCAATGGTATATCCATTGGAATATATATATATATATATATATATATAATTGATGGAAAAAACTCCAACTGTTATTCCAATGGAGTTATGCCATTGGAATTTAATCCAATGGTAATTCCAATGGTATATATCTATTGGAATATTCAATCATTTTATCTCATTGTCTAATATATTTAATTTCCCAAAGAGGTCACCCATCATCAATTTGTCTCAAGTCAAGCACGCTTAACTATGTAGTTTTAATATAATTGACTCCAGAAGAGAAGATACATTTTATTGATATGGATAATACTATCAAATCTTTTAACCCCTATTAAAATTTTCCAACGGTATTGGAGTTTCCAACGGAATTTTTCAACAACTTGTAATACCATTGGAATTTCCGTTCGAATTTTAAAAACTCCAACGGAAATTCCAACGATTAATTCCCAACATTTTGGTTACCGTTGGAATTTTTGTTGGAATTTTCCAATGATATGTTTTAGCGATGGAATTACTGTTGGAATTTTTAAAATTAAATTCCAACGGAAATTCCAACAACTTATACCAACGGTTTTCTTTAGCGTTGGAATTTTCAATGGAATTCTCCAACGATATAATGTAGCATTGGAATTTCCGTTGGAATTGTAAAATTCCAACTATTTTCTACTTCATTGGAATTTGTTTGTTGAAATTTGATTGTTTTCTTGTAGTGCCAGCACTAGGGTTTGTTTATTTTTTTCTCAGCCTCATTTCATTTAACTTTTATCTTGTCAGTTTGTACCATTGATTCTATCATTCATATAATATGTACCAAATTTATACCAATATTATGGTATAAAAATTAGAGTTAATTACAAAAATTACCCTTGAAGTTTGACCTAATTCACTACAAGAAAGCAATCAAATTCCAACAAAATAATTCCAACGAAATAGAGTATTGTTGGAATTTTTAAAATTCCAACGGAAATTCCAATGCTACATTATACCATTGGAAAATTTCAATGAATATTCCAATGATAAACAAACCATTGGTATACACTGTTGGAATTTTTGTTGAAATTTAAAATTTCAACAAAAATTCCAATACCATAACAAACCATTGGAAAATTCCAACAGTAATTCCAACATTAATAAATCATTGGAATAAACCATTGGAAATACTATTGGAATTAAAAGTTCCAACATAAATTTCATCGCTATAGCATATCATTGGAAAATTCTAACAAATATTCCAATGGTAAACAAAATATTGGAATTAATCGATGGAATTTTCCGTTGGAGTTTTTAAGATTCCAACGGAAATTCTAATGGTACAACATGTTGTTGGAAAATTCCAAATATATAATAGTATTATCCATATCGATAAAATATATCTTCTCTTCCGGAGTCAATCATATTAAAACTACATAGTTAAATGTGCTTAACTTAGGGCAATTGATGATGGGTGACCTCCTGGGAAGTTAAAGATATTAGATAATGGATGAAATGGTTGAATATTCCAACAGATATATACCATTGGAATTACCATTGGACTAAATTTCAATGGTATAACTCTGTTGGAATTAGTGTTAGAAAAATAATTGGAGTTTTTTTCCAATGGATAAGTAACGTTGGAAGTACTGTTGAAAATGTTTTCCATTGGAATTTTGTCATTCCAATGACCATTTTACCAACGATACATTTCTGTTGGAGAGTAGGTCTCCTGTAAGACCGTCTTACGGATCCTATTCCGTAAGACGGATCGATCCCCCAGCCCAACCCGTGACCCGCGCCCCAGCCCAGCCCAACGCCCCACCCTGCGGCCCACCTGTCCCCAACAACACACGCCCCCACCACGCCCAACCAGCCCAACGCACGCCCGCCACGCCCGGCCAGCCACCAAGAAGACCTCCCTATTCCGTAAGACGGATCGATCCCACCCCAACACGTGACCCGCGCCCCCCCACCCAACGCCCCACCCACCTGCGGCGCCCACCCAACACACACACGACCCCCGCCCACGCCAACCCAACCCAACGCACGCCCGCCCACGCCAAACCAATTCTCACCCACCAAGAAGACTCTTATTTAAAAAAAAACTCTGCTCCAAAGCGGAATTGAACTCGCAACCTTAATAGACTTAAGTTGGTGTTCTACCACTACACTACTAGTACTTATTGTGCAATTTTAGTATAATAATTTATATAAACTCATTCATAAATACGCCTGGTAATTAATAAAAAATTAAAAATGCCTATAAATGTAAAGGCTAAGAATCGAACCCAAGTCTATTAAAAATCTTGATACATTATCTCAATAAATGGATACTTATAAAAGTGTTACTTTAACTACATCATATTTATTTTTATTTTTCATCTTTTTTGTTCCTAGTTTGTAATCAGATTAAGAAATATGACACTTTATCTCAATAAACGGATACTTTTACTTATAAAAGTGTTACTTTAACTATATCATATTTATTTTTTATTTTTTCTTCTTTCTTTCATTACTAATTTGTGACTATATTAAAAAAACATGATACTTTAAATCACGAAGGAAAAATAAATAAGACAGAGCTAAATTAACACTTTTATGAGTAAAAGTATCAATTTTTTGAGATAAAGTATCGTGTTTTTGTATATAAATCACGAAGTATGAATTCATTACAGTGAAAAAAGAAAAATAAATATGACAGAGTTAAAAGTACCACTTTTATGAGTAAAAGTATCCATTTTTTGGGATAAAGTATCATATTTTTTTAATACAGTCGCATATTAGAAAATAATTTAGATTGAAGTATCACAAATGTATTATATTTAACATCAAAAGTATCACTATTTCCAGCATAAGTATTAGTTTTTCAATGGTAAAAAACATTAGCTATGAGACTAGAATGAGTACATCAAAAAAATTTATTTTTTGAATAATGTTCACCTTAAAAGTATCATATTTCTTACTCAAAAGTATCACTATTTTCGGATAAAGTATTACTTTTTATTTAGAGAATTTAAAATTTTAAAATTCCATTGTCCATCATAAAAGTATCATATTTAATATCAAATGTATCACTATTTCCAGCATAAGTACCAGTTTTCCAATGTAAAAAAACATTAGCTATGAGACTAGAATAAGTATATAAAAATATCTTATTTTTTGAATAATGTTCACCTTAAAAGTATCACTTTTCTTACTCAAAAGTATCACTATTTTCGGATAAAGTATTACTTTTTATTCAGAGAATTTAAAAGTTTAAAATGCCATTGTCCATCATAAAAGTATCATATTTAATATCAAATGTATCACTATTTCCAACATAAGTATCAGATTTTCAATGTAAAAACATTAGCTATGAGACTAGAATGAGTATATCAAAAATCTTATTTTTTGAATATGTAAAAATTAAAGTATCAATGTTCACCTTAAAAGTATCATATTTATTACTCAAAAGTATCACTATTTTCAGATAAAGTATCACTTCGTATTCAGAGAATTTAAATTTCTAAAATGAAGGGATGATAATGAAGCTTTATATCCATGGTATACTCATGGTTATACTAAATATGCACAACAAGCACCATTGGTCCAGCGGTAGAATAGCACCTCTCTTTGGTACAGACCGGGTTCAATTCCCAGTTGGTGCAAATTTCTTAATTTTTTTATTAAGAGGATCCAACCATTGGGTGGGGGGCGCGCCCAACTTGGGCTGGAGTTGGGCCCAGCGGGCAGGGCGGGTAACTTGGGTGGGCGGCCCAGTGTGCAAGTACTTGTATTAGAATTAGGGCTGCAAACGAGCCAAACTGAGCCGAACATGTCCAGACTCGAGTTTGGCTCGTTTATTTTTTGGGCAGGTTCGAGTTCGGCTCGAGTTCGATACGAGCTTTTATGTTTGAGTTCGAGCTCGGCTCGTTTAAAAAATATTTAGTTCGCGAATAGTTCGAGTTCGGCTCGTAAAAATCTCGTTTAAAGTGTTCGACGAGCTTAGCTCGAGTTTAGCTCGTAAAAGACTCGTTTAAGTATCAACGAGCTTATCACGAGCTTGGCTCATAAAAGGCTCGAATCCGAGCTCGTTAAAGTTCGAGTTTGAACTCGAGCTCGAGCTCGTCAAAGAAAGTTCGAGCTCGTTAAAGATCGAGTTCGAACTCGAGTTCGAGTTCGCTAACCTAATTAAGACTAAATAACCTGAAATAACAATATAAAAGTAAAAACCAAATTCAAAAAGGCAAACCATAAACAAAATTACCACAAATTTCATAAGTTTAGATAATCATAATTGAAAATCTACTATTGCATCAAACATTTTACATTCAATTAAACACAAAATTGTCAACAATATTCTTAAATCTAGAATCTAAAAATAACTAAGACATCCCCATAAATCTCATAAAGACGCCGCCTCAAAATCTTCATAATCTCCAACGATAAAAATTTCTCTACAAAGTCAATAAAATATAAAATTAGTATGATGAAACAAATATTGCGATGAGATAATACAATATGCGAATACATTAAATATTAATAAACCTTTCGGTAACTGTACATGCAATTTTGGAGGCTACAATAGAAGATCAACATTATTCAAATCCTCACTTTCGAGAATGCAACATTGTTGAAATCCTTAACGAGAAATTCAAAATACTGAAATTTCAACAAGCTATAAGAAAAAAATATTAGCTCAAGAAATATTTAGAATCCACTTCCCTTCCAACAGCTAAAGAATTCTTCGTATCCAAAACCAGTTCTCACTACACACCCTTTTAGGAGACTGATTATTGAAATATAATGCAATTGGTAATGAGAGGGGAAAAAAGCATAAAAAATAAACCAGCTCTCAATACATATTTAAAGTAAAAGAACTTTACCAATTCCACGATAAGTTGATGAGAAAGTTTTAAGTCAAATGAATTTCTTTCAAGTCCAGTTGTTCCTTTAACATGAAAACAAATAAGATCAAAATATTAGACATAAACATAATATATGAGAGAATAAAAAACACAACTAAAACAAATTTAATTCACTTACTTTTGCTTTTCTCTTAATACCATGACGAGCACGTAGCCAATCTTCAGCACAAAGCAGAACTTGGACTGTTTCTACACCCAACAAGGCACGATATGGATCAATAACTCTACCTCCTGCACTAAAAGCGGATTCAGAGGCGACAGTAGTTATTGGGATCGCTAGTACATCGTAAGCCATCTTTGATAGAATTCTAAACTTCAAGTTGTTCTAAACATCAACTTATAAAAAACATATCACAATAAACATTTTGACTGCTAGAAGTTTTTCTATAGGCTCAACCAGTGGAAGTAAATGTTGTCAGTCATCCTATTCAGAGAGATGCAGTTCGGTTTGGTGGCTCAGTGCTTGCATCCACCCCTGAGTTTTTCACGGTATATGTTGTTACTTAAGTATGGTATCTCAAAGTTTAACATCTATTTACCTGAGATTTTGAATTGGTGTGTTCTGCTTCTCGTCAAACTTTCTGACTTGTTATACTTGTCAAAACAAATTTGAACTAAGATTTGTGCTTTTAGTTTTAACCATATAAATGAATTCACCATGTTTGATGCAAGACAGTGTATTTTAGCTTATAAAGTAGTTGACCAACACATGGAAAAAGAACAAGAATCCACCAAAAGAGATCTCCATCAAATCCTTAATGAACATCTTTAGTTAAATTCAATAACCATCTAAAACAGAGTCACTCGACTAAGTTTTGCAAATCATTCACATAAACAAAATTCACATAATCAGACCTCTCATTCCCAAATTCAATAACCATCTAAAATAATATGATAGCTAAATAAAAACACAATAAATAATCTAAGAAAAATGGGTCAAGCAAAAGAACACTTACAATGCGGAGAAGAAGAAACAACGCCGAGCAGCGCCTGTCACTTTTCGAGTAGAACCGTAGCAATGTGTGTCCATTGTCGAGCAGTACCGAGCACCACCAAGCAACGCCGAACTGAATCGAGCACCGCCTGCCACAGGCCCCTTGTCATAGGCTCACAGCGTCGAGAAGAATTGAAGAAACAATAATTCTAGGGTTTTGTCAGTTTGTGGAGTTTTGGTTTCATTTGTTTTCTATTTCTCCAAGAAGAATCGTGTTTGATCTTAGAATAAAGGAAATCGTTAATACTTAATACAGTCAAAAATCTCTTGTTTAGCCTTTGTCATTTGACAAAAGTCATTTACCTATATTAATGACGTTTTTTTTTTTTTACTAAAATAGTTAACTAATAAATTTTTGTTTTGGATAATTATTATTAATATTTAATATTTTGGATTAATTTACGGTTTAGTTTAGGATTTAGTTTAGTGGTTAGTTTAGGGGTTAGTCTATCTTAGTAATTGTGGACTAGGAGTCTAGGACCTTTATCGTTTATCTTTCTACATCGAATATCAGCGAGACAACGACTAGTCGACTATTAAGATATTTGTTTATATTATTTGTCTTTATTACATATTTAATGATTATATTTAATTAATTGCAATATACGTTAATAGAAAATAAATTCATAAGTCAGGGGTCATAAAATGAGGTCGAGATTAAAAATATCTTTCGGGTGAACCCACAACACTATAAACAGTAATTGGCTAATCAGAGGGAAAAAAAAAGGAAATTAATAAATTAACTATTAGTATATTACGATTTAGCTTCACAATACAATATTAACTATTACCTAAGAGGGTGTTTGGCTAAGCTTATTTAAAAGATCTTATAAACTTCTATATCTTATAAGTTGTTTTTAGAACTTATAAGATGTTAGATCTTATTTTAAAAATAAGTTGTTAAAATTAAAAGAGGTTGTGGAATAAGATCTTATTTTGAAAATAAGTTGGGGTTCCCTTACTTTTTTAAAAACAACTTATAAGCTCTAGACATCTAATTTTGGGAGCTTATAAGATATTTTTCTAAAAAAATTACCAAACAAATTTAAACAAATTATAAGCTCTCAAACATCTTATAAGATGTTTTGAAAAGCTTATAACTTATAAGCTCAGCCAAACACCTTCTAAATCATTAAAAATTAGCAGTTCAAATTATAATCTAAATATATTAACTTTTCTTTTGGACAAGATCTTAAATGTTATAACTTAAAGTTTGATATGAAACTAGTTTGATTTATTTAGTCTTTAAATGTCTCCAGTTTATTATTATTTTATGCATCTTTTTTGTTATCATTAATTGTTGAACTATCTAATATAAATATACAAAATATTTTTGCATTAAATGTTATTATTTAACATACTAAACGAATTGATCTCGAACATGTTCGCGAACTTTCGAACCGAATATCTGCAAGTTCGAGTTCGGCTCGTTTAAAAGTTCGAGGCTCGAGTTCGGCTCATTAAGCTTAACGAACGATCTCGAACGAGCTTTTTTTCGAACCGAGATCCGAATAGCTCGCGAGCGGCTTGGTTCATTTGCAGCCCTAATTAGAATTAGATGCAATTTTTTTTTATATGCAGGCGGGTCGCGCGCGGGTCGGGCGGGCTGGGGATCCGTCTTACGGAATGGGATTCGTAAGATGGTCCTATACAAGTTTTTGCCTCTGTTGGAATTTCAGCTGGAATATATAATTCCAGCGGTAATTGGCCAAATTCCAACAGATTTGTCCCATTAGAATTTTCTTGCTTTCTTGTAGTGATTACAAAAAAAAATCTAGTTAATTTTTAAAATTACAAAAAGTACCCCTAAGGTTTTATTTTGTCTAGCTATTATTTACCCCTTTCATAGGCAAAAATATATTAAAATCCCTCATCACATTTATAATAATATTACAGTTAGCCCCTTAATTTTAACATTGAATGAAATATCAGAGATACCTTTTATAATTTTGAAAGTTTGCTGGTTTTTTTTATAATTAGGTCAAAACCTTAAACGTACTTTTTTAATTATTCCTAAAAATTATACGAATAAGATCAAACATATGTAGTGGGTTGATGGGGCAGGTTTTACTAGTCAAATACGAGTACGAGTCTAAGCTGAGAAGGGTTGGGCACGTATGACTCTACGTTGAGGTGGGTATGTGTCTTTTATATCCTTAGTTGGTCGAGACTTGAGTCTGAGCGGACTCGACCAGACTCAATTTATTTATACTCTGGTCCCATAGGATAGGGACCGTTGCGATTTTAGTCCCAAATAAAAAAAAAATTTAACACTGAGACCAAAATTGCAAAAATAAAAAAATTAAAATAAACTAACGGAACAAATAACAGTATGTCTATTTTCGTAACAAAATCGCTCTTAAAAACAAAAGTGAAATTTATTCCTTAATATAACTTTGGAGGTACATTTGTATTGTGAATATCCAATAGTCGCAATTAATCTATGTTACTGAATGTTAATAATATAATATGCCTCCGTAAAAATAATAACTCATATATATACATACGAGGAAATTGCACTTTTGGTTTTGTAAGAAAACTAGAAAAGGGGTCAAATACATTTAGTCCCATAATTTGCATTTTTGATCCTAATTAATTTTTTTCAACACATTTAGCCCCGTACGATTCAAAATTTGCAATTTTAGTCCCAAAGCTAACGGAAAACTTAACAGACCATTATCTCTATTCTTACGGGACCAAAAGTGCATTTATCAAAAAATTAATAAAAAAAGAAAAAAATATTTGAAAAATCTGGAAAATTATCTAAAAATTTGAAAATTATTTCAATAACATTTAAAATTATTTCAATTCATTTAAAAATTTATAAAAATCCAAAAATTATTTTAAAATCAACAAATTAAAATATAAAAAATATGATAATTTGTTTAAAAACTAAAAATACTAAAACATTATTAGAAAATTCAAAAATTATAAAAATAAAATATGGAAATTGTTGAAAAAACTATAAAATAAATTTTAATATTTTCTTGAATTTTTAGATTTTCTTAAATAATATTAGTTTTGTAAAAAAATTCTGCGTTTTTACCCTTTTTTGTATTTTATAAGAGTTTTAAAAAATCTTCATTAGTTTTCAGATTTAAATCTATTTTTCAGATTTTTAGACACATTTCCATATTTTAAACAATTTACCAGATTATTAATTTTATATTGAATTTATTTTTAATATTTTATGTAATTGTCAGATTTTTAATAATACTTTTAGATTTATAAGCAAAATTCAAATTTTTTAAACATCGTTTAGTTTCAAAAACAATTTTTGGAAAATAAATTTGAGTTTTTTTATTTTAGGATTTTAAAATATTTTAAATGAATTTCAAGTGTTTAAAACAGTGTACGGTTTTTTTAACAATTTGATATTTAATTTTTTGTAATTTTTGGATTTAAAATAACTGTGTTTTTTTTTTAAAAAACTTTATCATATTTTTTATATTTTCATTTTCAGATTTTGAAATAATTTTTTGGATTTGTTATAGATGTGTTTAATAAATTCAAATTAATTTTAAATGTTATTGAAACAATTTTCAAAATTTTTAGATAATTTTTCAAGTTTTTCAAATATTTTTTCTTTTTTCTTTTAATTAAATTTCGCACTTTTGGTCTCGTGAGAATAGAGTTAACAGCCAGTTAAGTTTTCCGTTAGTTTTGGGCCTAAAATTGTAACTTTGGAATCATACAAACTAAATGTGTTGAAAAAAATTCAATTGGGACTAACAATGCAAATTGTGGGACTAAAAATGCTTGACCTCTTTTCTTATGGGACCAAAAGTCCAATTTCCTCATATACATACACGAAGTTTATGGTGTTACTAAATACTGATAACTTTGAACTAAAATTATAAATATTGAACCTAATCTTCTCCCAAAAAACTCTATAGGGCCATCCCTTGGGCGGCCAAGGTGGAGCCGCCGCAGAGAGCCCTGGGTAGAGGTGTCAAATGGGCCCGGCCGGGCCAGACCATGAGGGAAAACGGGTCAGGCCAGGCCAGACCAAACAGTGGTCGGTCCGCTAATTTCAGAGTCCAGTCCGACCCAACCCATGAAAAATACACTAAAAACACCGGGCCCCTCGATTTCTTTTATTAATAGTTTAATATTTATATATATATATAGTAAAGACTAGGGCTGCAAATGAACCAAACCGCTCGTGAGCTATTCGGAGCTCGATTCGATAAAAGCTCGTTCGAGTTCGTTTAATGAGGCTTGTTAAAATAAACGAGCCAAACTCAAACTTAGAGATATTCGGTTCGTTAGCTCGTGAACAGACTCGGTAGTAAGCTCGTGAATAGGCTCGATAGTAAGCTCGTATAAGTTAAACTAATAATCTGACTTTAATTTTAATTTTTCATATTTTTACTTATGATAATATAAAAATATTTCAATAATTTTATTTGTTTGAATAAAATTTTAAGTTTTAATAAATATATTAAGCGTTTTAGATATATATAATTTTATTTTTGTAATAAATTGAAGAATAATTTAATTTATAATTAATATTTATTAAGCTCGTTTAGGTTCGATTAAGCTCGATAAAGTTCGTGAGCCATCGATATGTTCGATAAATTCAGGCTCAAGTTCGATCCGATAAAAAATGAGTCAAACTCAAACACTCAAAAGCTCAGCTTAGTTCGGTTCGATTGCAGCCCTAGTAAAGACTGCAAGTTGGGCTATCTTGTGTTCAACCCTTAGTTGTAGAACCATAAGTTTGTTGTGTTCATATTTTGTCTTTTAAAATATATTTTCTTGATTTTTAACTCAACACCCAAAACATTTTTTTTTAACTCAAAAACTTAACTTTTTATCTTGTAACTCAACACCGAAATACTTTTTTTTTGACCTTTTAGCTCAACACCCAAAAACCGAGAGGGATGTTTCAAAAATTGCATTTAAATCTATGATTTATTGATACTAAAGTAGCTCTTTTGTAGCATATTTTTATAAGAGGTAGTCTCCTGTTAGACGGTCTAACAGTCAAACAAATCCAACTCAATGGATCTACCCGACTCGCGGACGACCAGTGAGCCAGCAGAATATTAATACTTTTTACAGGATCTACGAATATTTTTCAATGGGACTACTAATACATTTTATTAGAAAAACTAATACTTTTTAGGGGAATTACTGAAAACTTTTCAAGGAAAAACTAATATTTTTCAAAGGAACTACTAGTGCTTTTGACCGGAAAAATTAATACTTTTTAGGGGGTTATTATATATTTTCAAGTGAACTACATAATAAAATTTTTCAAATGAAAATTACACCAAAAACTTTTCAGCACTCTCGTGATATTATATCACTATCCAATAGTACAAAAACTAATATTTTCAAGTGAATTATGTATTAATACTTTTCAAAAAGACTGTTAATATTTTCAGATGGACTACTAATACTGGTCCCTAATAAAATAAAAACATCATGGGGTCAATTTCAGGGATCCGTCGGATATTGGCATGTTAGACCATTTGATAGAAGTTTTTGTCTTTTTATGAAATGGGAACATTGAAATTGAAATATAATGTGTTATTAATTTATGTTTTGACCAATGAAGTTATTTTTCGTAACATTGATTAATTAGCTATTTAAAAAACAATATAAATATAGATGGGCCCTTTTTTTTGGTACTGGATCCTTTAAGACATAGGAACGACGCTGAAACTCTCCTCCCAAAAATTGGGTCTATTACATGCCACACACTTGGGTAGCTTACATGAACTTCACTCAAAAATTTACCTTAATGACGTCTTGTGGATGTTTGATGCTACTCAATTAAGTAGCACCCAACTCCATTGAAATTTTTACATGTGTCCAATTATGACATGTGCATTTATGATTCCCAAAAAAAAGTAAATGAAATTTTGACAGATGTAAAAATCCCAATGGAATTAGTTGAGTACTACCCGATGAGGGATCATCTAAATGCGACCAATTCTTTGTCAAAAGCACAACTAAATTTGTTCGACAGGGTCCTAAATCATTGCATTGTGTATATGAGTTGGATCCACAGTCCAAAATCATGGTCTCTAATGTTTCGAGGAATCAATCTTTAATAGTTATGAGCTATAAATTGGATTGCACAACAGTCAAGTCGAATGGTATTATCTCGTATTATGGATAGAAAAATAATAAAGGTCCAACAATATTTATTTTATTGTTATTTCATGAATTTGGGTCATATAGTACTTAATGAGCTCCTAAAGCCAAAAAGTTCATGAAGATCCATCAAATTTGCGGATAGGTACCATGGATTCTTAATGTTCGAATGTACGCATGCAATTTACTACGTAATTAGCTCCTCTCAAGTGAGTTAGGTGTTGGATAATCTGGATGGTGTATACCGAATGGCTAAAACAAATTGAGCAGAGTAACAGTATGGAAGTTGGGGTAAGAGTTGGACTCTTTGTCTTTAAAACGAAATTACCCCGCTCACGGTGTTAACTGAAACTGGCAATCGCCTTCCAAGATACAACGACTTATGTCTGATGATAGCAATACTACAAATCACAAGACACTTTGAACTTTATAGTGTTTTTGAACTCTCAAGACTTTATGCAGAATGCTAGAAGAATTTCAAAATTTTCTGATGAAAAAAATGAATTCTGGTGACTACATTATATAGAGCTTTTGGTGCCTCTTCAGACTGGGTGCAACCCTAGGTATGGATCGATTAGGACTGTTTGATCGCACCATGTGATCAGCAGTTGCGATCTGATGGTCCAGATCGCATCCAACTAAAGGTAGATGCCCCTTGCACGCACTTTGCACACTCGGGCGATCGTGTCGATCCAAGGCTCCCATCAGTGAACAGACGCATCCAATTAGTGCCCTGTGTCGCCACTCGGATGATTCTGCCAAGTCACTGCTACCTGAGTTTCCCTACCACGTAACCAAGCCACTGGGGAAACTACCTGGTTTGATTTTCCAAAACTTTAAGGCTCCTCAAAGCTTCTCGCGACGATGTGTGCGTGCGAAGTGCAAAGTGCATCTCTAAAGCGACCAATGCGACTATGTGCGATATATGGTGGGCCTGGCCCGCTCCAGCCACTCGGATGGTGCTCCGCACCGTCTCGTGCTGCTTTGAGCTAGCCAAAGGCTAGTCAAAATCGACTTGGTCCACTAGGATGTACCATAAGGAGTTCCACATGATTACTCCTTATTAGTGGTGAAACTCTTTATTAACTAGTCAAATATTTTATATGTTTCATATGTGAGATATGACTTTCCATATTCCCACCCTTTTATATTTCATATATAAAAGTATTTCAAGTGGTCAACTTTATGCATTTATTTCTCATTCACCCGACATTGGTTTTGAGAAATTCAAAATGCTAAACTCATCTACCCGCGACGTAGATGACGTTTATCTCATTTATTTCATACAACGAATAAATGAACCCACTTAAATAATTGGTCAAAATCGGGTCAAAACCCAATTTATTAAAACCAATTCCAACAATCCCTCACATGAATGAAAATGAATGCATATGAGTATGCAGACACTAAAGAGAGTTCAAGCGAAAATCTATTGCATCAGGAGAGGTAGCTTGTGGCTTTGAACTTTCCTTAGTAAAATACTATTGGATTTACTTGGCTGCACAGTGACGCGATGTCTTGAACTGTTCAACTGTTTATGTAAACCAAAACAACAACATTCACACAATATCTTTCCTAACACCATTTGGTTCTCACGGTTGTGTCCATTTTGGCCCTTGACAACATCTTGGATTCATATGTATTTCGTTGAAGTGGCATGTCTTCACACTGATATAGGTGATCTCCTATTAAGAGTATCCTTCCATACTCGACTTCTTTAAAGTATAGGAATCATTAAAAGTTTATAACTTAACCTCACCACATTCAGAAGGTTTCTCCACTTGGATAGGAATGAACTGTAACATGTTCCAAGTGTTTATCTGAATATTCATAACTTAGTTGTCCCATTGAACCAAGGTCTTGGGATCTCCAATCCACAAGGTTGGGTTACTGCTATGAACACTCTTATTTTGTGGATTTTAAGCCCATTTCTTTCGATAAGCAGTATACTTGATCTCTATTCAAACCTTTCGTTAACGGATCCGCTAGGTTTTCTTTTGATTTCACGTAATCGATTGTAATAATCCCATTTAAGATCAACTGTCTAACGGTGTTATATCTTCGACGTATATGTCGAGACTTACCATTGTACAAACTATTTTGAGCCCTTCATATAGCCGACTGACTATCACAATGTATCATGATTGCAGCCACCTGCTTAGGCCAGCAAGGAATATCCTCTAAAATGTTTGGAAGCCATTCTTCTTCTTCACCAGCTTTATCCAAAGCTATAAACTCTGATTCCATCGTGGATCAAGCTATATATGTTTGTTTAGAAGATTTCCATGACACCGTTCCACCACCAATGGTAAAAACATAACCACTAATTGACTTGAAATCTTTTGTGTCAGATATCCAATTAGCATCATTGTATCCTTCTAATACAACTGGATATCTTGAGTAATGTAATTCATAATTTAAGGTGAGTCTTAGATACCTAAGAACCCTTATCAATGCCTTCCAATGTCATTTTCATGATTACTCGTAAATCTACTCAGTTTATTAATTGCGTAGGCAATATCCGGACGTGTGCAGTTTATTACATACATTAGACTGCCAATAATCCTAGAATATTCTAGTTGAGATACAGGCTCACCCTGATTTTTATCTAAGTGTAAGCTTAAATCAACAAGCGTTTTAGCTGGAGGACTGTCATAAGCATTGAACTTTCGAAGTACCGTCTCAATATAATAAGACTGTGATAAAACAAGTCCATCAGATGTTTTAGAGATCTTAATTCCTAGAATAACATCTGCTACACCCATACCATTCATATCAAAATGTTTGTTCAACATTTTCTAGTATTTATGATTATATCATGATTACTACCCATAATCAATATGTCATCAACGTAAAGACAGACAATCACATATGCATTAGGTGTGTCTTTAATGTAAACGCTGTAAGTCCAAGTGGCTACGATAATCTAGAGGGGGGGTGAATAGATTATCTCCATCTTTTCGATTTCGCCCTCTTTTTATAACCGAATGCTCAAACACAATAATAAAGGTGCAGAATGTAAACAACACACGTCGATTTAAAGAGGTTCAACCCACCTAGTGCCTAATCCTCTACCACCCCAGTATATTCGGGATGGATTTCAAAAAGAAAAAGAATTTTATTAATTACCAAAATTAATACAAATTCAACTTACAACACCTTGAAGAGCACCACACTCTTCTTCAACACCACTTTTGAGATTACCACAATCTCTTCTTGAAGATTACCACAATCTCCAACGGCACCTTGTGAAGATTACTACAATCTTCAACCTTGAAGAATACCAAATTCTTCAACACCTCAATAAGAAAATCACCACAATCTTCTTCACCTATCACCTAGATCATCCAAGTGTGTTCTTACCACAAGAGCACTCAAAAGGATATCTTGTGTTTGAATGATAACCAAAAATCAAGATTACAACTCAATAATGAATAATACAATTTGAGTGCAAAGTGTAATCAAGAATAGCCTAGACCTCAAAGATGTGAAAGTGATAAGCTAGGCAAATTTACAACAAGAATAATAACAATGAAAGACCAAGTATATGCTTGAAGTGTATCTTGTTGTGTTGTATCTCAATTGTTGTCTTGGTTGCTCCAAAACTTCCTCTATTTATAGGAGATGATTGATCAAGCATAGGCTCCTCTTGGGGATTGAAAATCTACTGAGAAAAATACAATTAAAATCAAGAATATAGTCATAGAAATCAATCCCACAATTTAAGGAAATGTGTCTCATTGTCAAACGGTCATATTTTTGTCTTTGTCAATACACAGGCGACCGATCGCACGAAATAATGAGAATTAAGAACACTTTAAAAATTTCAACAGGGTGACCGGTCGACATAGGCTTCGGCCCGGTCGACCCTGTCTCAACCGGTCCCCTAACTCAAAAAACGAAGAGGTTTTTTGTTCTTTCAAAACTAAACATGCAGTACTGGTCGACCACCGGCGACCGTCGACCGACCGGCCGACGCCGAGCGACGGCTTGGCGTGCACTGTTTTTACTTCCGTCTCATTTTCTTTTCTAAAAACATCTTCAGTGCAGGTTGCCCTATAGAGCGGCCGGTCGACCACGAGACGAAATGTTGTCCAATTTTTTGTCGAAAATAAAACTCAAGAAATACTCCGAAAATTTAGTAAAAATATTTTAAACCGATCGAGAGTATTTAGACAACATTTAGGAACCTTTTTTTAGGAGAAAAAAATTCATTGACAAAAAATCATTAAAAGTGTTGTCCATTGTTATCAAGAATAAACTTGAGGAAATACTCCGGAAAATATTAAAACCATTTTAAATCATTTAGGAGTATTTGGACAACCTTTAAAAATATTGTTTTGGTGATAAAGTAAAATCATCAAAATTAAGATAAAAACATGTATCAAACAATCCCCCCCTTTTTGATGATTACAAACCAAAACAATTTATACACAAACTAAGAGAGCAATGATTTTCCGGTAAAAATATTTGACCGTTTGGAAGCAACCAAAATATTAAAGCAACCAAGTAGGGAGTAAATATTTTCAATAATAAGCACAAGCTACCCCTATCAACAAGCATATCAAGAATAATGTAAAAGCAATTTTCCATAAGCTAAAAGCTTTAGCTTTTACAATTTGTTCAAGAGCTTATAAGCTCCCCCTGTCACAAAACATCATTAAACAATTATATAAGTCCATCAAGCAACAATTGGACTAAAAACAAATCACAACTTATGGCTTTTATGAGCCACAGCTTATAGCTTTTGTGACAAGCTTTTATTAGCTTTTTTGAGCTAATGAGCCAATATCCTGTTTCTCCCCCTTTGGAATCATCAAAAAGAATGTTAGGATGATAAAAACATCATACAAATATATCAAAGTGCGCAAAACGAGACGGTTTATCAACCATCGAGCAATTTATACATAAAGTCCAAGGAAAATGGGAGAATTGTAACATAAGAGATCTATAAGCTCATTAGTTAGCTAAAAACATGATTTCAAAAAGATTTTATTAATTTACCAAAAATTAATACGACACCTTGAGGATTACCACAACCCTCTTTCAACACCTTGAGGCATTACAAATCTTTTTGAAGTGAGAGAATCATGTAGAAGTTGAAAGTTTCATTGCGACATTTCATCAAACACCTTGGGTGCGTAAAAAATAAAAGAGGTTGTATATAGTCCTTGTAAAAGTTTCAAGCCAAAAAATTTCATATCATCAATCAACCTCATTCCAAGGCTTAATAAGATCATATGCAACATACGCAACATTTGTTCATCAAGTAAGAAGCTCAAAGTAGATTCTCAAGGGTTCAACCCAATTGAGATAAGCTAAGAAGGATTAAGGCATTACAAATGCCAAAAAATTAGAGCATCCATCAAGTAATATAAGTCATGCCTTAAACAATACATGTATCAAATGTCCCAACATATCCAACTAAGCATAATGATCAAAGCATTAAGAGAAGCACTTTTACCATCAAGTACTCCATACCAAGTTTCAAACAATATGCTAAATTAGAGTATTTTTACCATCAAATACTCCACCAATACCATGATCATCAACAAGTCATTATCAACTTGTAATTTTCACCTTTTCAAAAACACAAGCAAATTTTATTAGTACAAATGAGTTTTACAAAGGTTCATAAAAATACAAAGCATCATTAATGAAAATGCTAGAAAGTAAAGGGGGTGGGGACATCATTCCTCATCCGAGGAGAAGCAAGATCCGGGAATAAAGTCCTTGATGAATTTCTTCAACTTCCCGATAGACTTTTGCATTTTGGAGGTCTTTTGCTCCAAAGCCTCATACCTTGTCTCATGAAAAGCCCTCATCTCATCAAATTCGGCTTGAGTATACCTCTTAGGCGGTTGAGCACCGGTATTACCCTCCGGATTGCTCGGTTCGCCTTCTTCCGCCAATCTTGCGGCCTCGGCATCATCAAAGTAGTCATTAGGATTGGGGGACTCTTGACCTCTTCCTCTAGCCATTTTGGTTGGTCGGATGTCCATATTCTTGCGCATCGTGACCATTTGGGAGATGTTATCAATGTCGAAGTCATTTTGAAATACTTCCGAGTTACACTCCGACGAAGGTAGTCCCGATTGAATAAGAAGTTTACAAATCCAATTTCCCATAACCAACTTCTTATTACCTTGAGTGATGGACTCGATTAGACATTGAATAAATATGGCACCAAAGTTAAGTGGTTCCCTCCTAGCAATCTTATAAGTCAAAAAGTAATCCATGTTGCTAGGCATCTTTCCCGACTTACCACAAATGCAATATGAGACAATGACCGACAAAATACGATGCTCAAGTGTCATTGCCAACAAAGAATACTTTGGCCATACTCCCAAATACGTCTTCACTTCTTTCATTGACACTCCCAACATTTCATCATTCCAAGTCCCACAAGAGAAGTAATCCCAACCACCTTCTCTAACACGTAAAAAGCAAAAGCCGGCAAATATCATTGGGAGTCCATCTAAAATGACGACCCTTTATAAGTGAATTTACTGACTATAGGCTTCCTTTCAACATCATATTCGACCCACATATTGGCATAAAAGAGTTGGATAATATCATCATCATACAAAACATAAGCATGTTCCCATAAATACATCCAACCTTGCTCCTCAAAAAATCCTCTTATAGTGGGATACTCATTTGTAAATGAACTAAAACGACACATTTTAGTCCGAGCAATAGATTTTCCTCCCATTCCCGAATCCTCATAATACCATTCCGCATATTTATTTATGAAATTAAGAACATTGTGGGAATTAGGGGCTTGAGTAACAAAGGATTTTTTACCTTTCGCCCAACGGCAATTTTGGAACGAAATTGTTCCGCGTAGCTCGGTAATTTGGGCCCGAGAGAGAATGGGATTTTGAACATCATCACCTTCTTGAGCCACGTTTCTTTGAGCGGCTCGAATATCCCTTTGTTCGGCTTCCTCTTGCCGATTTCTCGACGAACCCTCTCCGCCCCTTCTATGCTTGGAGATGGGATTTCGACCGGTGGAATTCTTTGGGGGAGCCATATATGTAAGATTCTTGTGAAAATAAGAAGATTAGCAACAAGAATCGTGAAAAATGATGAAGAATTGAGGAATATAAGAAAAGGGGAAAGACGTTCGTTGTTAAGGGTTTGAGAAATATATCATGCGCCTGCTTTTGCGAAGAAGACGAGAATGTTTTTAAGTTGTAAAAATGGCACTGGCGACCGGTCGAGGTAGGGTGCGACGGCCGACATGCGGCGACCGTGCCGCCTCGCTTTGACCGTCCCAGGTAATTTTTTCTTTTCCCAGAGTTTTCCAAAACTCTATTTTTCACCCCAAAAGTTTTAAAACTTTGCAAAAAGATAATTTTGGACTATATCCAACAAATATGGGTTTTGGGAAAACATATATTTGATAAAATCGAGACTTAACAAGTAGTGCCTTTTTAAAGAAAATATTTGCAAAATCATTTAGGGGCACTTAAGGGGTTAAAATAAAATATCTTGAAAGATATGTGCATAAGCATAATATCGAGTTTAAAGAAAAATACGAGTAGACATACCTCGATAGTTTAAGAAACTTGATGACGTAGTAGCCAATGAGTATGAGATATGTATCCTACACAATTCTTAGACAAAATTTGCATAGAAAATACAAGTGTAGGCAAGTAATAGGAGATATCAAAAAGAGCTTATGCTATAAGATTTCATAAGAGATAATAAGTCACATAAGTCTAATTAAATGCTCAAAAGTTTTAGAAAATCATGCAAGGTCTTCTTTTAAAAATTTTGAAACTCACAAATATATAAAGGACCTACATTAAAAATAAATACTTGAAGACTCATTTTGCAATTAAGACACAATTTAAAAACATGCATAGAATTAAAATAAAATGTATATATGAATGGGGAGATACGGTTTACCAATTTCGCCGTTTCCATAGGTTGTGTTTTTCCCATTGTTGATGATATCTTCCCATTGAGAAGTCACTTTGTTGATGATGACTTCTTTGATTACTCCATTTCCAAGGTTTGTTACCTTCCCGTTGTTGATGGTCTCTTCTTCCTTGAGAATCATCTTGTTGATGATGTCTTTGCCATTTCCAAGAATTATGTTTTTCCCAATTTTGATTATATCCTCTTCTTGAAGATTGGCTTTGTCGAAAATAGTTTCTCCTCCTTTGATCAAATGAAACGGTCATTTGATGTCTTTTTGGCGGTATGAATTTTCTTCGATCATTATTTCGCCGGGTACCTAATAAAATATTCTTTTGTGGTACCCTCAAGTGTTTGGGTCCTTTAGGATTAGCTTTGAGACTTTTAGGGCTCCAATAATAATTAGAGCTATTTTTAGCCCGACAAGTATTAGCCGTATGACCCTTTTTACCGCAATAGAAGCATGTAATAATTCTAGGAGCATAATGACCAACGTGCATAGTGACTTGATCCTTTTCCATATGATTAACAACATTAGACTTATGATCAAGTCCTTTATCACAATTATGAACATCAACAATTTTGGTCAATTTATTAGTACTCAAGTTAGATTTTAATAAATCTTTTTTCATGCAATCAATATTCTCAACAAGAGTACTTTTTTCTTTTTCAAGGTTTCTTACCTTATCTAGTGTGGTGGTGTGAGCACATGATAGTGATTCATAGGAAGTGAATAAACTATCCTTATCATTTTTCAAAATATTGAATTCCTTTTTCAAATTTTTGTATTTAACAAGTAAGCTTTGGAATTCATTTTGAAGTTCATCATAATCATTTTGCAAATCACTATAATCATTTTGAATAACAATATCATAGGAAGTAGAGGGTTTAAGACAAACCTCATTTTCTTCTTCGATGCCCATAAAACAATATTCAACTTCTTCATAGTTGGAAGTTGTAGGAGGCTTGTTCCTTAGATTTGAGCTTGTATGACCTTGAGAAGTAGATGCTTTTGTTTGACTCCTTTCATTTGCAAATACTCCATAGATGGCTTCTAATTTTTGCCATACTTCATGTGCCGATTTTATTCCTATAATATGTTCATATTCTATATTAGTAAGTGAACAATACAAAATATTTAAAGCCTTACCGTTTAAGGAGATGATTTTATTTTCTTCATCATTGAGCTTTTTGAAGCCTTTTGAGGTGTGTGGTGTATCTTTCATCGGAATGGATTCTCCATTAATGACGGTGTTCCAAATGTCGAACCCGCAACCTTGTAGATAGCATTCCATTCTTTCTTTCCAAAAATTAAAATTTTTGGAATCAAATAGTAATGGCTTGGTGGTGGAGGTGCCGGATAGATGAGCTTCGTTCGTAGCCGACGATCGTTTCTCTTCACTCGCGATGTGAAACGAGCTTACCAAAGAGTTTGGATTTGATACCACTTGTAAGTCCAAGTGGATACGATAATCTAGAGGGGGGTGAATAGATTATCTCCATCTTTTCGATTTCGCCCTCTTTTTATAACCGAATGCTCAAACACAATAATAAAGGTGCGGAATGTAAACAATACACGTCGATTTAAAGAGGTTCAACCCACCTAGGGCCTAATCATCTACCACCCCAGTATATCCGGGATGGATTTCAAAAAGAAAAAGAATTTTATTAATTACCAAAATTAATACAAATTCAACTTACAACACCTTGAAGAGCACCACACTCTTCTTCAACACCACTTTTGAAATTACCACAATCTCTTCTTGAAGATTACCACAATCTCCAACGGCACCTTGTGAAGATTACCACAATCTTCAACCTTGAAGAATACCAAATTCTTCAACACCTCAATAAGAAAATCACCACAATCTTCTTCACCTATCACCTAAATCATCCAAGTGTGTTCTTACCACAAGAGCACTCACAAGGATATCTTGTGTTTGAATGATAACCAAAAGTCAAGATTACAACTCAATAATGAATAATACAATTTGAGTGCAAAGTGTAATCAAGAATAACCTAAACCTCAAAGATGTGAAAGTGATAAGCTAGGCAAATTTACAACAAGAATAATAACAATGAAAGACCAAGTATATGCTTGAAGTGTATCTTGTTGTGTTGTATCTCAATTGTTGTCTTGGTTGCTCCAAAACTTCCTCTATTTATAGGAGATGATTGATCAAGCATAGGCTCCTCTTGGGGATTGAAAATCTCTGAGAAAAATACAATTAAAATCAAGAATATAGTCATAGAAATCAATCCCACAATTTAAGGAAATGTGTCTGTTTGTCAAACGATCATATTTTTGCGATCAATGCAGGCGACCGGTCGCATTTAAATAAGAGAATTAAGAACACTTTGAAAATTTCAACGGGGTGACCGGTCGACATAGGCTTCGGCCAGGTCGACCCTGTCTCAACCGGTCCCCCAACTCAAAAAAAAACGAAGAGGTTTTGTTCGTTTCAAAACGAAACATACAGTCTGGAGGTCGACCGGACGGTCGACGCCTTGAGATGCGGCCGGCCGACCTGCTTCTGTTTTACTGTCTCATTTTCTCGTTTCTAAAAACATCTTGGTCACGGGTTGCCCTATAGAGGCGGCGACCGGTCGACCACGAGGCAAATGTTGTCCAATTTTTTGTCGAAAATAAAACTCAAGAAATACTCCGAAAATTTAGTAAAAACATTTTAAACCGATCGAGAGTATTTAGATAACATTTAGGAACCTTTTTTTAGGAGAAAAAAATTCATTGACAAAAAATCATTAAAAGTGTTGTCCATTGTTATCAAGAATAAACTTGAGGAAATACTCCGGAAAATATTAAAACCATTTTAAATCATTTAGGAGTATTTGGACAACCTTTAAAAACATTGTTTTGGTGATAAAGTAAAATCATCAAAATTAAGATAAAAACATGTATCAAACAATCTCCCCCTTTTTGATGATTACAAACCAAAACAATTTATACACAAACTAAGAGAGCAATGATTTTCCGGTAAAAACATTTGACCGTTTGGAAGCAACCAAAATATTAAAGCAACCAAGTAGGGAGTAAATATTTTCAATAATAAGCACAAGCTCCCCCTATCAACAAGCATATCAAGAATAATGTAAAAGCAATTTTCCATAAGCTAAAAGCTTTAGCTTTTACAATTTGTTCAAGAGCTTATAAGCTCCCCCTGTCACAAAACATCATTAAACAATTATATAAGTCCATCAAGCAACAATTAGACTAAAAACAAATCACAACTTATGGCTTTTATGAGCCATATGAAACATAGTATAAAATATAAGATCTAGTATCATCCCAAGTTGTATATGTAATTGATTACGTGGTCTCGAATCACCTGAGAACTCAACATCATTAGGGAGATTGCTACTCAGGGGCGCTCTTGACGTTAGTCGAGCGAGTCGGTCGATTTGGGCCCGAAAAAATTACAAAACCTAGGGGTCCAAAATTTTTGTATATCTTTTATATATAGTACATATATAAAAAAGTAATATATTGTACAACTAAGTTTGGTGTCCCGTGGTTGAGGTTTGGTACATGCGCAACTCTCCATCCTTGTTGTCCGGGGTTTGAATCGCATGACTACATATTTTTTTTTAATTTAGATAAAATTTTAAAATCTCTCCACCAAGAATGAAGGGCCCATTTTCCTTGGGTCTATAGCCTTAATTCTTGCTAGGTTCTAACAAATTCTAAATTTAATTTCCTTAAGGCCCAAGGTTAAATTTTCCCAATTTAAATTTTAAAAGGCAAAAAGATTGGAAATAAGGAATCCTACAATATTTGGAAAGGTGGGATTTTGGTTATAATTGTACAAACAATAAGATCATAGGATTAGAAAACCATTAGTCGATTTGCGGAAAAAACTCGAGTAAAGAAAAATAGGGAAAAAGAAGAAGGAGGAGAAAAAAAGAAAAAAGAGGGGGAAAAATAGGAGAGAAGCAAAAAGGTTAAAAAGGAAGAAGATTTTCTAAAGCAAATAGTGAAGGAGTGCTCAACAACTTGAAGTCTTCATCCAATTTCAAAACCCTAACTACCACAAGATCATCAAAAATAGGTAATTTTTCATAATAATCCATGTATGTCTTTTTTTATTTCTTGTTTGGAAATAATAAACTATATTCGAAGTGTTCTATATATTGCACATTATTCTTTCTTTTATTGTATTATTATGTCTTATTTTAGTTTGTAAAAAAAAAAGGGGGCCCAATTTTAGAATTTGACTCGGACCAAAAAATTGATAGGATCGGCCTGATCGCTATTCACACTAGTACACTACTATGTAGGACCTTGGAAAATTGGCAGAGAATAAGGGATGAGGCATGAGCCAAAAAGTAATAAGAATGTTCAATTAAGCTCCATGTGCGTTGGGACCATGTCTTCTTTTATCGACACTGGCCGCAAACTTATTTTAAGACATGACTTTTTATTTTGCAAAAATTTTAAGACATGCCTTAACATATTTTAAAAAGTATTTTGTAAGACGCGGAAGCTTATAAAATGCTTTAAATTGGTTTAGATGTTGATTGGCTAAGCTTAATGTTTATAAATACACTTTACAATACGTGTTTTGAGTTTATAAGGTCTTGTTGAAACTGGTAATAACCGGGTATGAATCAAAGATGAAATAGAATTTTGGAGAAAAACGAAAGATACGAGATTTTGGTATTACAAATTTGAAGGGAATACAAGAAGTCTATGGCATGTAGGACACTTTTCTTAAAGTGTTATTTGCCCCATTTGCTTGCTAACCAAGTATATGGCAAATTACTTCTAGGATACAATAGACTAATGAAACAACCAAATAGCAAGTTTTTTGATTGTTTCTACAAGAAATAAGAATGCTAAAAGTTAGTACAAATTTGGTTGTTGCTCAACTATTTTTATCTGCCTCGCATGTAGCCGTGTTGATGGATTTAATAATCACCAAGATTACACCCATGAATTGTGATTGTTCATGAAATGGTGCTTCTCCAACAGATGCCATTCCATTCGGTGCTACTTCATCAAATGTGAGTTGTAACTTTCCAACAAGAAGGTAATTTAGCAATTATCGCACCTACTTGCATAAATTCTGAAATTTCCACCCCATAATCTTTAAGTTTTGAAACTATCACTTGTAGATTATGAATTTGATCCACGAGAGAAGAATCATCAAGCTTGAATTCAAAATACACTTTAATTAAAAACTTATCTGCTCCTTGCTTTTGTGATGCATATTCACATTCAAGTGTTGCCCAGATTTCCCTTGGACTCTTCACGGCGGTGAAAAAATCGTAAAAGGTGTCTGATAAGGTATTGAGAATATGACCCCTACATATCACTTCATCCTATTGACGCTTCTCCCTTTGTTTCTTCACTTCGTCAGATTCGCCATCCTTTGGTGGAGGAATTTCTGGAAGATCCGGGTTGAGAACGTAGGCAACCTTTAGAGCAGTTAGGAAAAACATCAGTTTGTCCTTCCAACGGTTAAAGTTGGTGCCTGTGCCATCCATCCTGTCCAACTTCACAAAGTCTTGATTCATCACTTTGATTGCAGATTTTTGAGTGGACTCCATGGAAACTCAAATAACACTTTAAGATTATTAAAAATGATAATAACCGGGTATGAATCAAAGACGAAATAGAATTTTGGAGAAAAACGAAAGATACAAGATTTTGGTATTACAACTTTGAAGGGAATACAACAAGTCTAAGGCGTGTAGGACATTTTCCTTAAAGTGTTATTTGCTCCCACTACTTGCTAACCAAGTATATGGCAAATTACTTCTAGGATACAATAGACTAATGAAACAACCAAATAGCAAGTTTTTGGATTGTTTCTACAAGAAAATAAGAATGCTAAAAGTTAGTACAAATTTGGTTGTTGCTCAACTATTTTTTATCTGCCTCGCATATAGTCGTGTTGATGGATTTAATAATCACCAAGATTACACCCATGAATTGTGATTATTCATGAAATGGTGCTTCTCCAACAAATGTCATTTCATTCGATGCTTCTTCATCAAATGTGAGTTGTAACTTTCCAATAAGATGTGAGAAGTTGCTGGTTCCTTAGTGTCACGGTTTTTAGGATTGAGCAACAAAATTCCAATTTTATTTTCTTTTAATGCTACTGCATTAGAAGCTCAAAATGTAGACATCATGAGTTTGACTCACTTAGCTAGACATAATGAGTTTGACTCACTATTATATCACAAACTATTTACAATATTCCCCACTTAGTTTGTAATATAATTTCAAACTAACTTTATAGATATCATGCATAAGAAAAATAACTTTTGTTTTAAACTTTTCTTTAGTGTAAATAATTCACAAATCTAAATTAAGTAACTGGTGGCTAGGTTGCTTAAACCAACACTCAAAAATAGATTAGAAATATTTCACACATGAACCACCAACTGCATTCTTTTATTCACAAATTCTTTTAGCACTATTACCGGCCATGTGCTTATCCTAGTTCATAATCATGCACAAAAGATCACCCAAAACTTTTGCTAGAAGCGGCACCACTTCTTATGATCATATAGGTGGAATTTACTTCAAGTTTTATTTAAATGAATATAAATAAGACACTAGGAAATAATTCCATTAAGAGTTTACTTCTCAACCTGCTCACTTAAGAGTAACAAATATGCACCTTATACTTGGAATGTTATACACTTAATTAGGTGCTCACAATCACTTAGCAACTTATTTTTACCCTTTAAACCTTTCAGTCTAGGGGTAGTACTAGAAGAAGGTTGGGTTACCATCACTAGTGATTTTAGATCAAGGGTTTTAATCCCATTCCTGATGTTGTCGAATTCACCAAATTCCTAGCTAAAGGTGTGGTCAACGGATCCGCCAAATTATTATAAGTTCTAACGAACACAATAGTGACAATATCATTATTAAGTATTTCTCTAATAAATGCTTGCCTTAGGCTTATATGTCTAGATTTACCATTGTACACTTTATTCAATGCTCCAGACATAGTAGCCTCACTATCACAATATAAAGTTGTTGGTGGTATTGGACGAGGCCATAGATCTATATCAAGCAATAAATCTCTAAGTCATTCCGCCTCCTTACAAGCTGAAGATAAAACAATAAATTCAGCTTCCATGGTGGAGTGTGTAATTACTATTTGTTTCTTTGAAGCCCAAGAAACTACACCACCACCAAGCATAAACACCCAACCACTGGTAGGTTTTTGATCACTTATGCTAGTAATCCAACTAGCATCAGAATAACCTTCTAGTACATTTAGAAAGTTATTATAGTAGAGTCCTAAATCTTTAATCTTTTTAAGATATCCAAGAATTCTTGTCACAGCTTTCCAATGAACCCTACCAGGATTTTTAGTATATCTGGCAAGTCTACAAACAGAATATGAAATATCCAGCCTTGTGCAACTCATTGCATACATCAGACTTCCAATTACACTTGCATACTCGAGCTGATCTATTGGATTGCCAGAATTTTCATATAAGTTAAAGTTAGGATCAAAAGGAGTACTAACTTCTTTCACATTCAAACGTTGATAATTCTTTAAGATTTTATCAACATAATGTGCTTGTGAAAGAGCGAAAACCCCACTATGTTTCTTAACTTTAATACGTAAGATTGTATCAACTTCACCAAGATCTTTCATCTTGAACTTAGAAGAAAGATACTTCTTAGTATCTACTACACCTCTTAAAGTAGTACTTATAATAAGCATGTCATCCACATAAAGGCAAATAATCACACCATACTCTCCATTGAATTTAGAATAAATGCACTTATCAGCATTATTATACCTAAATCCACTTGAGAGTAATACATATTCAAATTTTTCATGCCACTATTTAGGAGCTTGTTTTAGTCCATACAAAGACTTAACTAGCTTACACACTTTATGTTCATTACCAGGCAGCACAAAGCCTTCTGGTTGTTCCATGTACACCTCTTCATCTAAATTACCATTTAGAAAGGTTGTTTTAACATCCATTTGATGTACATGAATATTATATATAGAAGCTAAAGCAAGAAGTACTCTAACTGAGGTAATCCTAGCAACCGGCGCATAAGTGTCAAAGTAATCGACTCCTTCTTTTTGTTTAAATCCCTTAGCTACTAGCCTTGCTTTATAAGTTAGAATAGTTCCATCTGTGGCGTACTTCTTACGAAATACCCATTTACAGCCTATTGGTTTTGAACCTTGAGGTAAATCAACTAGAATCCAAGTATTGTTAGACAATATATAATCCATTTCATCATTTACCGCTTCTTTCCAAAATGCAGCATCTCTAGACTTCATAGCCTCACTAAATGTTTTAGGATCATCCTCCACACTAAATAAAACTGGTGTTTTATTAAGTAGAGAGTTCCTATTACCTTCTACAAGGAAGACAATAGCTTGAGAGGATATAAAATCGGAAGAAAGTTCTTTTTCCTTCCTTTGTCTTTGACTTCTCCTAGGTTCAATAGGAGTGTCAATTTCTTTTCTTTTGAGTTCACTAGAAGCTGCAATTTGAGATGAATTAGGCACTTGTGATGGATTCACATTCACCATTGAATCTTTGAGAAACTTATCCTCAAAGAACTCAACATCTCTTGATTCAGCTATTACCTTAGAATCAAGATCTAGCAATCTTTAAGCTTTAGAATTTTCAGCATAGCCAACAAAAATACTTTTAAGTGCTCTAGGTCCCAACTTGGTTCTTTTATTGTCTGGAACTCTATAATAGGCTATACAACCCCAAATTTTAAAGTATGACAAGTTTGGTTTTCTGCCTTTTCATAACTCATATGGGGACACTTTAGTCCTTAATGAAGGAATTCGATTATGAACATGACAGGCGGCCAACAAAGCTTCACCCCACAAATTGTTTGGCAAACCTGAACTTAAGAGCATGTTATTCACCATGTCTTGTAACGTTTTATTCTTTCTTTTAGCCAAACCATTTTGTTGTGGCGTATATGGAGCACTAGTTTGGTGTACAATACCATTATCTTCACAGAATTTAGAAAATTCACTAGATAAGTATTCACCACCTCTATCATTCCTCAAAGTTTTGATTTTTTTACTTAATTGATTTTCTACAAGAGATTTGTAAGCTTTAACATGCCAAATACTTCATCCTTAGATTTCATCAAATAAACATGCACAAATCTAGAGCAATCATCAAGGAAAGTAACAAAGTATTTATTTCCACCTCTTGTTAGAAAACCATTAAGTTCACATACATCTGAATGCACAAGATCAAGCAATTGCGTGTTTCTTTCAACTTTAGGAAAAGGTAATCTTGTAATTTTTGCTTGAACACAAGTTTCACACTTCTTATTCACATAGTCATTATAGGAGATAAATCCATTTTTAGACATGTAATTCAAACTCTATGACTAACATGTGCTAATCTACCATGCCACAAAGAATAAGAAGAATCAATAAAATAAAGAGAAACATTATTAACTTTATTGATACTTAGTTTAAACAGTCCATTACAAGAATACCCTTTTTTCCAACAAATACACCATTCTTAGACAAAATTATATTATTAGACTCTAGTACAGCCTTCAACCCCTTCTTATTAAGAATATCCGCAGAGACAAGATTCTTCACAACATCCAGAGCATGAAGCACATTAGTGAGTACCATCTTCTTGCCGGAGGTGAAGTCCAAATGAACATCTCCTCTACGAAGTACCTTGGCCCTCACACCATTTGCCATAACTACTTGTTGTCCATCCAGAATTTCATAATTCTTGAATTGTTCCTTGTCATTGCAAACATGAATCGCAGCACCGGAATCATACCACCAATCCTTAGAAGAGGTTGGTGTAGCCAAGTGGAGTTCAGTCACAGTACCAAGAGATAACATTGCTATAATTTCTGTAGCATCTTCAACAAGATTAGCACTAGAATCATTAGCAAAATCAACTTTTTGCTTCTTGTTAGATTTGCACTCGGCTTTATAATGGCCTTTCTTACCACAATCATAGCAAACTCTATTTTTCTTTTTCTTGTCTACAGAATTAGCATTTTCAGAATTCTTTCTTTTATTCTTAAACTTCTTTTTATGAACCATATTCACTCTAGGATCACTATCAAATTCTTTCTTATGAAGAATCCTAACACCTTCTTCAATTCTTAGATATTTCAAAACACTAGATATGGTCAAAATTTCAGAAGTATGAAGTAATATCTTTTGATAATCATTCCAACAAGAAGGTAATTTAGCAATTATCGCACCTACTTGCATAAATTCTGAAATTTCCACCCCATAATCTTTAAGTTTTGAAACTATCACTTGTAGATTATGAATTTGATCCATGAGAGAAGAAGAATCATCAAGCTTGAATTCAAAATACTCTTTAATTAAAAACTTATCTACTCATTGCTTTTGTGATGCATATTCACGTTCAAGTGTTGCCCAGATTTCCCTCGGACTCTTCATGGCGGTGAATAAATCGTGAAGGGTGTCTGATAAGGTATTGAGAATATGACCCCTACATATCACTTCATCCTATTGACGCTTCTCCCTTTGTTTCTTCACTTCGTCAGATTCTTTGGTGGAGGGATTTCTGGAAGATCCGGGTTGAGAACGTAGGCAACCTTTAGTTTATAAGGTCTTGTTGAAATTGGTTTAGATGTTGATTGGCTAAGCTTAATGTTTATAAATACACTTTACAATACGTTTTTTGAGTTTATAAGGTCTTGTTGAAACTGGTAATAACCGGGTATGAATCAAAGACGAAATAGAATTTTGGAGAAAAATGAAAGATACGAGATTTTGGTATTACAACTTTGAGGGGAATACAACAAGTCTAAGGCGTGTAGGACACTTTTCTTAAAGTGTTATTTGCCCCCACTACTTGCTAACCAAGTATATGTCAAATTACTTCTAGGATACAATAGACTAATGAAACAACCAAATAGCAAGTTTTTTGATTGTTTCTACAAGAAAATAAGAATGCTAAAAGTTAGTACAAATTTGGTTGTTGCTCAACTATTTTTTATCTGCCTCGCATGTAGCCGTGTTGATGGATTTAATAATCACCAAGATTACACCCATGAATTGTGATTATTCATGAAATGGTGCTTCTCCAACAGATGCCATTCCATTCGGTGCTTCTTCATCAAATGTGAGTTGTAACTTTCCAACAAGAAGGTAATTTAGCAATTATCACACCTACTTGCATAAATTCTGAAATTTCCACCCCATAATCTTTAAGTTTTGAAACTATCACTTGTAGATTATGAATTTGATCCACGAGAGAAGAAGAATCATCAAGCTTGAATTCAAAATACACTTTAATTAAAAACTTATCTGCTCCTTGCTTTTGTGATGCATATTCACGTTCAAGTGTTGCCCAGATTTCCCTCGGACTCTTCACGGCGGTGAATAAATCGTAAAGGGTGTCTGATAAGGTATTGAGAATATGACCCCTACACATCACTTCATCCTATTGACGCTTCTCCCTTTGTTTTTTCACTTCGTTAGATTCGCCATCCTTTGGTGGTGGGATTTCTGGAAGATCTGGGTTGAGAATGTAGGCAACCTTTAGAGTAGTTAGGAAAAACATCAATTTGTCCTTCCAACGGTTAAAGTTGGTGCCTGTGCCATCCAGCCTGTCCAACTTCACAAAGTCTTGATTCATCACTTTGATTGCAGATTTTTGAGTGGACTCCATGGAAACTCAAATAACACTTTAAGATTGTTGAAACTGATAATAACCGGGTATGAATCAAAGACGAAATAGAATTTTGGAGAAAAACAAAAGATACGAGATTTTGGTATTTCAACTTTGAAAAGAATACAATAAGTCTAAGGCGTGTAGGATACTTTCCTTAAAGTGTTATTTGCCCCCACTACTTGCTAACCCAGTATATGGCAAATTACTTCTAGGATACAATAGACTAATGAAACAACCAAATAGCAAGTTTTTGGATTGTTTCTTCAAGAAAATAAGAATGCTAAAAGTTAGTACAAATTTGGTTGTTGCTCAACTATTTTTTATCTGCCTCGCATGTAGCCGTGTTGATGGATTTAATAATCACCAAGATTACACCCATGAATTGTGATTATTCATGAAATGATGCTTCTCCAACAGATGCCATTCCATTCGGTGCTTCTTCATCAAATGTGAGTTGTAACTTTCCAATAAGATGTGAGAAGTTGTGCGGTTCCTTAGTGCCACGGTTTTGAGGATTGAGCAACAAAATTCCAATTTTATTTTCTTTTAATGCTACTTTTGCATTACAAGCTCAAAATGTAGACATCATGAGTTTGACTCACATAGCTAGACATAATGAATTTGACTCACTATTCTATCACAAACTATTTACAACAGGTCTTAGTTCTCATTAGAAAAGATAATAATAAGCTATTGAAATTCTTCAATAACATCAAGTTTACCTAAAGTTATCAGCCGCGATATTCTAAGTACATATGGTTAAATTAGGATCTTTTTTTTAATATCTTGGGAATTAATGGTTGGAGCTTATTTAAATTTATATCTTATAAGCTCTTAAAATTTTTAAGTTGATTTTGGAGCTTATAGATGTTGGATCTTTTATTAAAAATAATTTATTACGATGTTTAGTAAAATATGATTATGGGGTTTATTAAAGGTGTTTCAAATGCAATAGTTAATTTGATAAAATCTTTAAAATAAGTTGGGTTTCTTCACGTTTTTCTCAAAGAGCTTATAAAATGTATCATCATACTTTAGACTTCCTATACAAATTGTTTATTAATAACCCTCAAATACCTTAAGTTATTGAACACCTAATGATATAATGATGCTGCTTAAATCTGCTAATCGCTCCAAATTAAGGTTTCTGATAAATTAGCCAACTTTTTCTTTGGAGCTAGGTAAGTCTTCGTACGGGAACTTGTCTGCGACACCAACAAACATTAGATGGGCCCTGGGATTGTCCAAGAAGGCCCCTCCGATGCTCAAGTCAGTACAAGTTGGAGAGAAAATCCAGCGGAAAGAATAACACTTGAGAGTAATGAATTCGGAATACTTACAAATAACGAAGAGGGACCTTTTACCTTGGTTGATGGGTCACAGCTTTGTACGATAAAGTGGATTATGTGGGCTAATTAAATCTATATGTAACCCTATAATAATTAATAATAGAGGACAATTAATTAAAAAAATTTGAGTTTTGTTTTTGAAAAAGTTGGGAATAGTGGTTGTAGAGGGGGATAGATTTGAAAGAAACTGGAAGATACAGGGTTCGAACCCTAGTCAACACTTTTACAAAGGGTTGGTGATACCACTTGAGCTACAAGCTGGTGATTAAAAAATTTAGAGTTAAATAATGCGTAAAATACTTAAAATAATAATAATTAGGAAAAGTCAAATTTGTCTCCAACATAAGCCCCCCTCCCTAGCTCCTGGGTTGCGGAGGTGGGAGGATCAGTGTGGGAGCTTAGAGATATCGTGTTGCTTTGTCTTGTTCACTAATTTGGCTTGGACTGAGGGGTCTCACTAATTCTTACACCAAGAACAAGCTTTGGAAGAGAGCTTTGACCATGTCTTCAAAATGTAGAATTCCTCTTCTAACTTTCTTCAATTTTGAATTCATTGTTTGGTCCGAGACTTAGTTAAAATCTTGCTTGGAAGTTGAGACGGGTGAATAAACACATGGAGGAGTGGAGAGATGAGTAGGAGGAGAGGAGAGAGTCGTGGAGAGCTCACGGGAGACGCTGGAGTGCGTGTCGGCGCCACTTGTGCCCTCTGGTGGCCCGGGGGCGCGCCTCCGGGGGATGGCTCTTGTCCCCTAGTTCGTTCTTCTTTGCGTATGTTTTCTTTCTCTTTCGAGTTTTTGCACATTTCGAGCCAAGTTTCGAACCTCGGAGTTCCGACTTCCTTGTTCTATAGCCGGGGAGTTACTGGATAGTCCGTTTCTGGCTCTTTCCGTCCAGTTTCGATTTCGTCTACGGAGTTTTATATTCCCCCTTTAGTGCCAAAGCTTCAGGTGGTGGGTGAGTTCATTGAGTTTTCCTCAAGTTCGGATCCGAGTAAGGAAGAAAGTGTGGAGGAGTCCGAAGAGAGGAGCCAGGAGGAGGCCCTTTGGCCCTAATATCAGTATAGGTCCCCTCCTTTATATAGAGCCTTGTTCTGGAGGGGTTGATGAGTAGAGTTACTTCCTATTACCTTCGGAGAGGCTACGGGAGCATCTAAAGTTGCCCCTGGCTTTTCTCATGTTGGCCCCGATGCCCGAGGATAGGCTTACTCATCTCCCTCTGGGCTACGGGAGCATCTAAAGTTGCTCCGGCTTTTCTCATGTTGGCCCCATTGCCCGAGGATAGGCTTACTCATCTCTCCATTCATCCCGATCCTTTCCTATTGCCAAGATCATTAAGTCTATTGGGTTGTGCATTGGCCAAATAATTCCCCAAGCATATTCCTGTATAAAGGCCTGAGTATGCTATGAACAAGTTGGGGTTGCCAGTTACGTGTGAGCGATTACATTCTCTATTCTATCCCTAGAAGCTTGGAAGACTTTCTTTTACTTCTTCCTATGTCCAATAGGAAGACTTACCCAGACCCAAGTCCTAAAATAAAAATTATAAATACTAAAATACCTTAAAAATTCATTTCAAAAGATTAGTTTATTCACTTTGAATATATTGCTTTGTCATTTCTCTTATTATACTGACTTAAGAATATTTGTGGGACAACTCGACGTCCCAACGATAAAATTAAAATTTAAAAATAATTTCAGCAAAATCAAGCCAATATAAAAGTATAATACACTTCACCGCCAAGTGCTACTATACTTGAGACAACGTATTAAGTTAGATCGATACAAGACCCATAGTATTATTGGTTCATTACCAATTTTCGACTCCTGTCCCCTGCACCAAAATTAAGTTTTATTTAAGAAAAGAAAGTAAAAGAAATTTTGTATCAATGCACATTAGAAATAATATTTAAAATATATTGATGCCAAATTATCACATTAAACAGGAAATTGATTTTGGGCAAAACATTGTTTAGTAAATAGACTTATTTTTAATGCTCTGCCCCTTGAAAGATTTAAAATTAGAGATGTTAAAAGGGCCGCGGTCCGTTGGCCCGGACCGTTTAAACCGGAAAAAAAAGAGAGTTAGGGCTGAATTATTTTGACCCGTTTAAATCAGGGCCAACCGTTTAAATCGAAGCCCGTTAGGGCTAGCCCGAAGGTTAACCGGGCTAGCCCGTTAGCCCGCTATTTTTATTTTTTAAAAAATAAATATAATTCTAATATTTTATATCTACATTTATTACCTATTACTAGTAAATTTATTTTTCAAATTCACATCTCTCTCATCTTTAAGTTTAACTTTATTAAACAAGCTATAAATTCTTGAAAAGCTTCTTTTTATTTGTTTTATTTAATACTTAATTTAGTTTTCCATTTTTATTCTAAATAAGAAAATGTCACATAGTCTTATTAGATTAATTAGGATATAAATTATATTTCTAAATGGTGCTAAATCTAATTTTGTAATTTTGTTAAGGCAACGTAATTATAAACATGCATGACTTTTTTTTAAGATTAACTTTAAATGTTAAACTTAAATGTTATATATACTCAAGTTTAAAATTTTAGATTTAAATATCTTATTTTGAGAATTTTAAATTATAGTCATATGAGTAATTACAGAAAAAAAGTCTTAATTTTGGGTAGTTTTAGTTATTATTATTTTATTTTCAAAATTTAGATCATAAAATATTTATTTTTTATAAATTTGTTAATGCAATGTAATTAGAAACTTTGCATGAATTTTATTTATGACGAATAGTTTAACTTAAAATATTAAACTTAAATGTTATATATATTCGAGTGGAAGAAAGGAAAGGAAGAAATATGGAGAAAGAGATAGAAGAAGCGGGGGTAACAGATCCGTGTCGAAACCACTATGGTATTGATGAGAACTCCGACGAACGGGGGAGGAAGTGGGGATGCTCGGGCATCTGCGATTTTTCTATCATCAATTCTTAGTTTTTGAACCCAATCTTATATGGGTGTCTATGGCCCTTTACATGGAGTAATTGTTAGAGAAAGTGAAGAAGAAAGGAGTAAATAGGAGAGAGATATGTTGTGAAATGCAAGAAGATGCAGAAGACTTTAGGAATTAAGTTGTGGGACTTAGGAAAATTGAATTTCAATTTGACACTACATAGAATGACAAAATTAAGGGAAACTACGAATTAACATTTTCAGGAGACTACTAATACTTTTGAGAAAAAAAAATTAATATTATTCAAAAGAGCTACTAATACTTTTCAAAGAACTACTAAATACTATTTAGGGAAAAAATTAATACTTTTTAGGGGAAAAACTAATAATACTTTTCAGATGGAAAACTAATACTTTTCAAGACCACTATTAAATACTTTTAAGGGGAGAAAGTAATACATTTCATTTCAACATGTATATGTTTTACTTAAATAAGTAATACTTTTAACATAAAACTGTAATATTTTGCAGTTCAACATGTAATACTTTTTGAGGAAAAAACTAATATTTTTCAAGTCCAAACTCCAAACTGATAATATATCATCGCCTAAATATTACAAAAATACCATCGCCCCTAGAATATTACAACAATGCAACCGCCTATGCTAGTGGGTATGAGCATAGGATCCGTCTTACGGTTTTTGACCCGTAATACCGTCATATATGAGTGTTTGCCAAAGTTCTTTTTTTTTCTTGATAGTTTTTATATTATGAACGAGATACCAAGAATTAAAGTACTTATTTAAAGTGTAACACTCACCCACATGCACTACAAGAAAATCCAGTTTACCGACAGAATTTATTGACAGAAATGATTTTGTCACTAAATTTTACAATTACCAACAAAATACCTGCAGAATAAAAATTATTATTTTTTCTCAAATTATACCGACAAATTACCGACAGTTTTTCAATTTACCGACAGATTTTCTGTAGGTATTACCAATAGTTTTAGATTCTGTAGGTAAATATTTTACCTACAATGATTTTACCTACGCCTTAAAATTTTCTTAATACTTACTTATAGATTTTTCTATAGGTAAACTGGTTTTTTCTTGTAGTGATGATAGTTACATAATTAAATATGTATTAATTAATTAATTAAAAAAATGTATCTTTCGTTAGGAGATTTTAAATTAATATATCAATTATCAATGACCCAACTTTATATCTTTTTTTTTCTTTGAGCAAAACCCTACTTTGAAACCTAGTTAAAATATTTGCTTACAATATTATTTCTTAAAATCAGCAGGACTTTTACATCTAAAGGCTAAACAGAGATTTGTTCGTTGACACTCACAGTGGCGCGTGAATTTTGTGGGTGAAATCGCCTAATAGCGGATTAGATACGTATTTACGCGATTAAATCTCTCCTCCACGGCTCCTGGGAGTGGGGCAATGAGAGCCTTAGGGATTGGGTTCATCTTTATAAAAGATATTGTTAGCCACTCTTTTATATCTCTCTCTCTCTCTTCCCTTTCTACCCTTCTTTTTGGAGATAAGAATAAACACTGGACATGTGTTAACCTCTCGAATGTTCGTGAGACGAGATGAGGATTAACTACGTTCAGTTAAGATTTATTAATGAAGTTATTTGAACGTGTCGCCCAAGTGCACTTCCACTAGCAGAATTATTGAAATTTATGAATTCTAAACGAACATTAATCTAAATTAATAGTTCTTATCCGGATAATTAGTAGTTGTCAGCATTTAAACATTTTAATTTTTTAATCATAAACATGTTGAAATTAGTGTGATCTTAAACTAGTTAAATTATAGAGTCTACATCACATAGTATGTGAATTCAAACAATCTATTTGAATGAATATATTCTTCATTTTATACTTATTTCTCAAATGTTAGCAACTACTTAAACAACTAAAGTGTGAGAGTTTTCAATTATAAACGAAATTTTTCTGATTGTATTGATAGTTAAATGAAAAATCAATGTCTAGATCAATGCTTGCATTGGTATGAAATGGAAGTTGAATTGTTATAGAAGATCCATGGATTCGGTATAAATATTGGCAACAAAATATTACGGACATAATTTTAAAATATCTACTGTAAATTATATTTTTCTATTATAGAATATGGTGGTATTCGAATACAAAGTAATCAAAATACAATACAGTACTGTAAATCTGTATTAGAAAATCTGAGTCGAAATAAATGATGGATACAGAATTTCTACACAATGAGTAGAAACTACAGCCCTTGTTCGTTTGTGTTTGTTTGTTTGTTGAAAGGATTATTTCAACTTTTTAGCATTTTCAGTAAATTTTGCAATGATTTTTATGTCAAAGTTAAGTGTATGTTTGAATGAATGATCTGAGATTGAAATGTTATAGGCTCTAAAAATGAAATATATATATATATATATATTGGATTTGGTTCAAGTGAGACCACCTTCCTAGAGTGAGACATGATGGACTAATCATTTCCATTTATTTTTTTAAGGGTTGTGATTTTTCTAAAGTTTTAACTTTTCCCATTTATTTTAATGCAATAAGGGTAGAATAGTATTTTCTATTATTCAGCGGTTTTTTGGTATCCTTTTGACTTTTTAAAACCATTTTTATGGGATGAGATTGTAACTGCCGGATTTAATGGCTTTATTTTAGGAGGTAGATTTCTTTTAAAAATTTTTTTTCGGAATCTAGCAGGGTTCTTTTGCTACTTAGATAGCTATCAGATAATGTTTATTTAGTTGTTTTTTTGTAATGTTTATGACACTATCGCATAGTTGGGTATAATGTGCTCCATATTTACTTTTTACACACTACATAAATAGCTTCTAAATAATGCATAGTTAGTTGATGTTTGCTGCATAGTTTATTACATTTTGCATAGTTGGGTATTTGTAATGCATATTTAGTTTTTTACATAACATAGATAGCTTCTAGATAATGTATAGTTAGTTGATTTTTGCTGCATAGTTCATGACACCTTGCATAGTTGTGTATAATGTACTGCATATTTAACTTTTTTATACCGCATAAATAGCTATGAGACAATGCATAGTTAGTTGATATTTGTTGCGTAGTTTTCAACTACGTAACATCTTATAGTTATATGTATCCTTTTATAAGTATCTATACATCGTCTTCTTCATGAAAATTATAGTTTTTAAGAGTTTGTTGTTAAAGATCAGGTTCGAGTTTTTCATGGATGTCTACTTCATCAATGATGCATGGAGTTTCCTCTGTAATTGATGATTGTTCATCAACATGATTCGAAGACATCATATTGATTTTCGATGTTTGTTTATAATTATTGCATTTTTTTCTCTAAATTAAAGCGTCCATGGTGATGAGAATGAAAATTGCGGCGTGATGGAGATATGGCAAAAGTCGGATATGGAAATCGTTAATGATCCGCCTTTTCATTCTCTCTCGTTTTTTGGTATAATTGCATTAATAACTAATATGTTTTGACAATATTACCTTTAGGGGATTAAACTAAATGTTTAATGTATTATTAATCCATTTAAACATAGCAATTGGTTATTATAGATGGATGGTTGAGATTAGTCCACCGTGCATGCTATGGTCTCGAGGATCAACCTATATATATATATATTGAGATTGGATCAAATGAGGCATCCCCACTAACCGTAATAGTCACAACCATTCCCATTAAATAATTGATTCTTTGAGATTAGAATGAATAAAATTACATTAAATTTTAATTTAATCACAAAAAGGATAATAATGTAAAATCACAATAAAATTTAACCTTCTTACATTAAATATGGATAGATAGAAATGGAAATATAATCATGCAATATCAATCACGTTCCATACATATATCAATCCCATAAAAATCGTCATCAATCCGACAATCAAATCTCTCTCTCTCTCTCTCTCTCTCTCTCTCTCTCTCTCTCACACACACACACACACACACACATTCATAGTTCCACATTAACGTAAACATAATTATTATGACTTTAATGCATATTTAGAATAATATATATACTGCATATATAGTTATGATAGTTAGTTGTTGCTTAATGCATACATAGTTATAAGATACTACACAGTCAAATTTTATTTGGTGCATAGATAGTAATGAGATAATGCAAAATTAATTGTTGTTTGATGCATAGATAGTTATGAGACAATGCATAGTTAGTTGTTGTTTGATGCATATACAATTATGAGACAAGACATAGTTAGTTGTTGTTTGATACATGTTTATGTATTGTTTGATGCATATAAAACTGTAACATAATACATAGCTAGTTATTGTGTGATGCTCGGTATAATGCATACTTGGTTTGAATAAAATGCATATTTAGAATACATATATTGCTTATATAATTGAAACTTATTGCATAATTATGTTCATTTTGTTGCATACGTAAAAGGAACATATTTGCATATTTAGAATCAATGTGATGCATATTTTGAAAATGAAAAATAACCTTAACCACGAGCGTTTAGTTATCTGATATCTAATCTCTTAAATCAGGGTATATGGAGAGTCAGTTTCCTAAAAAAATTGTAAATAATAAAAGTTCAAAAATACCCTTAATGAAAGGAAATAAATAAATAATCAATTAATTAAAAAATAGAAAAATCTCATCCATTGATTTTACTAAATAAATGTTTGTGATTGGTCCATATTGTCTTACTCAGAGACCCCTGTCTCATTTGATTCAATCCTGATTTATATAATTGTAATACATTATCTAGGTTCATGTGGTAGTGGTTTATTCTAGTAGTATAACATAGAGTTTAAAAATAAGAATATATGGTTGAAAATTATAAATATAAGATTGAAATGTGTTTTTCTTTTAGGAAAAATAAAAGTGAAATGAAATATTTGATGTGACATGTGATTAAAAATTGATTTGGGTCAGTGTTATGATCAAAATCATTTAGTTGGATTATACCCACTTGGATAACATCTTATTATCCTTGTGTTACCTCAAGATCTCGCTGGGTAAGATCTCTAAGATCGTAGGGTGATCTCTTTACTTGGGTCTTGGGAAGGTAACTACTTGAGTTTGGGAAGAACAAGATGAATACACGTCAAAGGCTAGCGGGTCATCCACACCTAAGATCCTCTTATGCTTAAGTTCTGATCGAGGTCTTTAGATTACAAAGTTCAAGTTAAATAATTGAGCCGAAATACCAATTACATTATAATGAGTAAAATGAGGAATATTTATAGATGTTGGGGTATAGACGTGATTTTGCCTCATTGAGACGTGTCATGATTTGAAAGACTCAATGTATGAATGACAGGATGATCGACAGTTTATCATGAGCTGGGTCGAAGTTGGATCGGTCTATGGGTCGTGATCCGTATAAAAAGACTCGGATCTTGTCTTGTTATGTCATTTTGGCTTCTTTTTAAAGGGAGAGTGGAGATTTTGGGTTTTCCCATATCATTACTACCTCAGTTTCTAGGTTATTTACTAGCCTCAAAACCATGTATAGTGATTCGTTGAACCGCTTGGCCAAGTTTGTCTTTTTTAAGGCAAGTTTTCTCTTACATGTATTTTAATTTCATTCTTCTGGGTTCGTGGTGTAAGATCTCACTACAAGAAAACTAGTGATAGACACCACTACAAAGACAGCGGTTTTATGACTTTTTTGCTGTCTTTTCCCATATAACAGCGGTTACTAAATAAACCGATGTGTAATAAGTGCTGTCTTTTGATAATAAACAGCGGTTTCCCAGAACCGGTGTGTATTGTTAAAAAATCCCCAAATCAACAGCGGTTTTGGCATCGGATTTTGGAACCGGGTGTCGCGGTTTCGCAACGGAGGAGGAGAGTTTTTCGCGAAGATGGCGGCGGAGAGGACGGCCATGGCTAGGCTGGTGGAGGGCGGGAATAGGGCCGAGAGGAGAACGGGCTTGCGCGGAGGAGGAGGAAGATGTGGAGGGCGGCGGAAATGGCAATGTAGGCGGAGATGGAGGTAATGAGAAAGCGACCAAGTTGCCCCCCAAAGCACTGAGACAGCAATGAGGTGCTCAAGGCCCTCTGTGACGAGGCTGGTTGGACAGTTGAGCCCAATGGTACCACCTATCGCAAGGTTATTAATTATCTAAAATTTCTTTCATTTTTAGACCCTTAACATTGCTTTGTTTCGCAATTTTTGCCTTGCTCATTGAATTTCCTTTTTGGTTATGCGATTGTAGTTATCTTGCCTAGCTTTAAATTGTTATGTTTCTGTTTGTTTCAGTGTTTTACCTGAAGAAAAATTAGTCTGATAAAAGAATTTATTTTTGTACGTTTAAGTCGGTGTTTCTGGAAATGGAAATTAGGAGAATTAATGCAGTAAGGAAATTAAAATATTAAGATACAAGTTAAAATAATTGTATTTTTCCTTGCGCCTTTAGGACTAGCATGCGAGGTTAATCACCAACCACTTAAAAGGTTAGTTTCATGATTAATGCTCCTGATGGTCAGAAGGGAATTTTTGTGTATTGTAAGTTAACAATAAGTTTATTTCCTTGAATTACATGTACTCTAGTTCATGCTTGATATAAGTATCTGTTGTATAGGAGACAGTGAAGTTGTATCCTGCTCGTGCTCCCCCAAATTCTCAAGGTGGTGCAACAGATCAATTTGGGAAGTGTTTACATGTGCTTGAGGAAATGGTTTAGCAAAACATGCCAACTTATCTTTCGTTTTTTTCATAAGAATTGTGCTCAAGTATGATATGTGTTTCAATTAGGAGTTATATTTCTCTTTTCTTACCCCTAATCTAGCTCTTCTATTGTACACATACGTGCAATATACCTTATTTTCGCTGATTGTGTACTCTAATAGTTGTGACAAGATCTTTTGCAAGATACTTATATTTTTATTCATGTTCTCAAGCTCATAAGAGTTTAAGCATTCAAATCAAAATTCACTTAGTCTTTGGCTGAAAAGTGCTAAAGTGGCAAAATGAAAGCTAAAAATTTTGTTCCCTCTTGGGTTCGTTGCTAACTCAGTAGAACATGCGAGGGTGAAACTCTTATATTGCATCTAAAATCAATGACATGATAAAAATGATTGTAGCAGAAAATAAGATTTATTTATCGCATTTCAGGTACACATGGATACATGTATGGAAAAGCAAAATAAACTGTGTTCTCTCCAAATTCCTTTTTTCTCCCTTCATGGTCTGAGGGGAGCATTAATTGGAGACCTTGTCCCTTAATTCCTCAATTAACATCCTGGAAAAAGTTCAGTAATTTAGACTGCTAGATTATGAATTATGACACTGTTTTTATTTTGTTGACAGCATCATCTTTAAGTTGCCATTAATTTATGGTATTGAGTCTCTTGACCAAAGTAAGAAAAAATGCTTATTAAGAAAAAGAAATGCTTCTTATTTCTTTGATCTTGAGAACATTATTTTGAGGGTGATTTTCCACATTTGCAGATAAGAGTTAGTTTTATATATCCTGATTTTAAGGCAGTGGGGTTGTCTATTTGGTGGAGAACTTTGTGATTCAACCTTAAAGCAACCGAGGGGGAGAACGGTAGGTCTACCACAAATTCGTGCTTGTAATTTAATGTTTTATACCTTGTACCAATTTCTTTGTGCAACATTGAAGTGCAATTTCACATGATATATTTTTTTTTTTTGGGCTGCAAAATGGTTCAACTGCCCATTGCATAAGTAACCATTCTTTATTTTCTCAAATTTAAATGAAATTTTGTTGGATATAGAGTTTTCAAATTTACTGTTTATGATTATACATTATTTTTCCCCATATAGATATCTTTTGAGCCCGAAGGAAATTTTCTTTAATAGAAATCTAAGAAATGTCCTGCATGTCATGTTGATTTGTTTTCAATTATTCTTTGATGTGCATTATATTTTTGAATCAAATGGTTTTCCTTTCATGTTATAACGTAATGTCTTGTTTTTTTTTTTAGTATGTGTTGTGGGAAAAGTGTGATGCTGTATCTAATTCATGTTTCAAGCTGAGAGTTGATAATTCTCTCACAGACAAGTGCAGGCAAGTTCCAAATCGAATGAGTTACCAGTTCAAGGAGAAGAAGATGAGAAGACTTCCCCCTCGAGAAGAGGAGTGACGTGAAGACTTCCCTCTCGGGAAGAGGATTTCGTTAATCCAGTTAACTTGAGTGATCTGGCTTAAAAAGCAGCATCATTGAAGAATCCACCTGAGAAGGGTATAAAAAAACTAATTAAAGGAATAAGATTTGTGTAAACCAGTTTTGCCGCTATATTTAATAACATGCAACTTCTTTAAAACTCTTTTTTTTTTTTCTTTTTAACTTTGTTGAGAAAGCGAAAGGACCCTTTTTCAGAATTTTCTCCCGGAATTTTCTTCTTAAGTGTACTCCGCTTGTTTGGGTTTGAAAATGACATCATTGGTGACTTTAAATCATATTTAAATAAAAAAATCATCTCATAAAAGATGAACATTGACCTTATACTCTCGATCTGAAAAAGACGAGATCATTGCCCTCAGTTTGAAAAATACTTATTAAAGTGGGAAATGTTATTCAAATCTGAAAAGAATCGTGAAGGTATGAAAATACACTACTACAAAAATGTTGATAGACAGCCAGTGACGGAGGCACAACCCCCATTGTGGGGGCACGTGCCCCCATGTCATTTTTTCTTTTCTTGTGTTTTTTAATTTTTTTTTATTTTTACTTTTAAAAGCTAGTAATTAGGTTAAAAAGGCAAAGTGTGCCCCCAATAACTTTTTTTTGATGTAGTTTATGATTGTACATATTTTATTTTTGATGTGGTTTATAAATGTATTTGTTTTGTGCTCCCCATGTAAAAAAAAATTGGATCCGTTCCTGTAGACAATGGTTTTAATCCGCTCTCTATTAGTAAAATAACCGCTGTTAGAACCAATGGTGTTAAAAGTCTAAACTTTTGACAGTGGTTAAGAACCGGTGTCGTTTTCTTTAAAGACACCGGTTTTAAACCGCTGTCTTAGAGATAAAATATCCGTTTTCTAAGACCCTGATGTTAAAAGTTTATGTTTTTGACATCAGTTTAGAACCGCTGTCTTTTGATGAATGGACATCGATTATTCACACCGGTTTTAAATGTCGTCTAAAGACACTGGCTCGAAACCGGTGTCTGTGGTTAAAAGACATCGCTTGTTCACACTGGTTTTAAACCGGTGTTTTTCAATTCAAAGACATCGGCTCAAAACCGCTGTCTTAATATTTTTAGAAGCAATTTTAAAAGGATTGATTATTTTTGCAATGACAACTATTCAAAGCCGATGTCTGACATATCAAACATAACAGATGAAATCCAATTCTAGCAACCATCATAAATTCGCTACCAATTAAACATGAAATCCAATTACACCAACCAACAAAAAATCCACTAATACTAAATTCACAAGATCCAAAATCCAACAAAAAGTACTAGTAGCGAAGTTTCCTTTCGATAACACAACTACAAATTCATAATCTAATTCCATCAACCAACAAAAAGACTATATACATTCAACTAAAGGCAACAAAATCCAGATGATCAACATAGCTCCTGTCATTCAATCTTTCAAAAATGTTCTAACTATCCATGAGAGCATCCATTCTTTCAAGTACCTGAATAAAATAGTACAACAACAATCAAACGGTTATAAATTGTATAACAAACTAATTGTATAGATGATAAAAACAATGACAATGACATTGATGATGATGATTATGAGGATCATTTTCCATCGAAAGAAGTTCTAGAAATTATAATTATGCAATGATATAATTCGATGCATATGTTGTAGGTTGTATACACTATAGCAAGGTATAATAGCCAAATGAAATACTGATGCTTGCAATATGATAAAAAGCTAACTTTTTTATTTAATAAGAAAGAACCTAGTTCTAATTTATAAAGAACAGAACAATTCAATTCCATATATAGCTTGTTTGCTAGCTAAATATCAGTGTTCTAAAAATCGTTAGGCGCTAGTTGGGCGGTATACTGGGGCCTAGCGCCTAGACGTAGCCTGGGCGGTGTTAGGCGGGACCTGAGCGGGATTAGGCGGGATCTAATTGGAAAAATAACGTAGACGGACAAGGAGGGCCTAGCGCCTAGGCGGGGTCTAATCGGAGCTAGGCGGGGTCTTTTAGAACAGAGCTAAATATATCCACCTTAACTTTTAAACTATTTTTTTTCTTTTTCTTTAAAAAAAAGGTAACTAAATTCCGTAGCATGTATCCACTATATATATATATCTCCATATTCACCTAAGAAATACAAATCCCAATTAAAATTTAACCAAAAATCAACCCAAGACCTGAAAAATGAAGAAAAGTCCAATAAAATATGTATTTCCCTGTCTTGTAATTGCTTCACACACACACACACACACAATTACAGAGACACACACAACACACAAAACTCAAGGGGTTACTTGTAATTTTGAAAGAAATCTGGGTTTTTGCCTTTTTGGAATGAGACTGAACATCAAGGGTAATTTTTGTAATTAAACCATAGGATTATACTGATTGCTGTGTTAGTTAGTAGAACAATAAATGGAAAAGATTTAGGCACATTAGATATTTCATAGTCTAGTAAACATTAACAGCAGACTATAATGTCTATCATATATGCCTTGTTGCAGATGACAAGAAACATGGAAGAATACAGATCATTCAGTTTGCTAACAACAATTCGATAAATGTTTGGAGCATTATGAGAAGGGCAAGCGAATCGCTCTTTGCGCTTCACTCGAGGCTCCACGATAACAATTATTCAGTTAATCGGAACGATAGGCATCACGCTAAGACCATAATAATGTATTTACACAACATATTAGACTTCACAACACCAGGATATCAGAGCAAATAATGTGGAGAAAGTAAGCAAAGAACTTGGATATGAAAAAGTGAAATAAGAAAGAAAAGGCCTCACAAGGGCACACCACAAATAAATTCGAAAAAGCACAAAATGCAGCACTTCTATTATTATCAAAGAGTTTCAAAATTCAAACAATTACATCAACTTTAGAATTATAGTCAACGAAGATTATAGAAACTATCTTTCTTAAATTTCACTTTTCTGAAAGAATGGAAGAACAGAAGTATATATGTCCATATTCAACTCCAAAGACAACTCATCCATCAAGCTCAAACTTACAATTTCATTCAAACATTACAACATAATCTCAAAACATTATTTCTACTACAGTTAAAACAGCTTAAAAATAATATCTGGAGATCATCTTCTTCACAAAAGGTCCAAGTTGAATTATTTTAAACAATGATTCAAAAATCATACTATTCAAGAATGGGTATCGGCACTCACTCGCAAACATTAGAGGGCCCCGGGGTTATCCCGTGAGGCTCCCTCCGATGCTAAAGTCAAAGACGGTGGACGAGAGAAATAACAGTAAATGAATACTGTAAAATAATGCGTAGGAGAATAATGAATTAATTTACTTACAGATAATAGGAGGAACCTTTTTATATCTAGGAGATGTGCCCCATGGGCCGTATAGGAGAATTTGGCCTATGGGCCAGTCCACGTAGGAGAAAACGGTCGCTTGGGCCAAACCCGGACTCCTTTGTGCCGGTTTAATTAAGTGTCTGTAAGGAAATTAATATTAAATAAACAAATATAAAATGAATTATATTTAATTAATGAAATACCATTTTGTCCCCAACATAAGACCCCAGCTTCGGTGCTGCGGAGGGGTGAAGCAGTGCGGGAGCTAATCCAATGTAGAAATATCTGGCTTGTCTTGTAGTATATGTTATCTTGCCTTTAGAGAATCTTTGACCACTTTGCACAGGGACAAGGCTTGTGACCATGTCTTCCAAAGGTAAATTCTCTCTCTCTACCTCTCAACTTTTGAAATTTTTGCTTTGTAGAAGACTTAGGAAATTTCTTACAAGTGAGAGGTGAGGTGAGACTTGAGGTAAGACTTGAGTTAAGAGTTGATGGAGAGGTGAAGTGCATCGCATGGAGAGAGAGAGAGAGAGAGAGAGAGAGAGAGATGAGATCCGTAGAGGGCGCTCGAGGTTCCTCCATGGAGTGGGCAAGCGCCTGCCTTGCGTCCTCCCGGCGGCCACAAGAGGGCGCCCGGTGCCTCTCTAGCGGAGGATGGCGCACCTCCGGGGCGTCCCGAGCCTCTCAATCCATTTTTCTTCCATTTTTGTCCGTCTTTCCCCAAGTTTTCAGACGTTTCAAACCATATCCCTGATTCTCGGTACTTTTTCCATTCCGCTTGGAGGCCGGTGTTACCGGAAATTGCTTTCGTTCATTCATTCCACGTCCCAAATTTTCCCATAGAGTTTGATATTTCTCCCCTTGCTCCGGACTTGCGTTTTGATGGTGATTAGAAGGTAGAGCTTGAGCGATTCGAGCTCAAGTTGTGAGTCTTCCGAGGAGGAGTCCGAAGAGAGAGTCTTGAAGAGGTCCGCCCACCAAGTATCAAGATAGCCTCCTCCCCGGAGCCGAGTAGTTGTCCCGGAGAGTCGGCGGTCGAGTGACTTCCACTTGTCTTCGCAGATCTGCGTGAGTGGCTTGAGCTTCCTTCGACTTTTGTGATGTTAGCCCCGGTTCGGGCAATAAAGCTCACTCATCCACCCGAGGCTTCATCATAGTATACTTTTACAGCTTCTCGCTTAGCTTCGTGCTTCCTCCGATATGTTTTCCTAATCTCGATCCTTAGATCGGTGGGACCATGTGTTGGTCGATTGGTCCCTCCGGCCTAATGTATGCGAGGTTATCGGCATGATATGCGGCTTGGACTAAACCCCGATTTTAGATGGATTTTATTCCTTGTTTTATGCCCGAAGGTCTCCTAGGTGACTCTTTCTTCCACTTCTTCCCATGTTCTCAATGCATGTTCCTTGATGGATTTTCTTTCTCCTGGTGTGTGGAAGGAGGATTTCTTCTATGTGAAGGATTATGGTTGGGAGCTTCTCACCAAAATGGGTTTCGAGGTTAAGGTTGCCCGAGGCACACCGCTTTCCCGGAAGGAGATGGCGGAAGCTTATAGGTCTCGGGACTTGTTTAAAAATCTTCTTAATGTTAGGAGTTCTTGGGTATCCCGCCTTGCTTTACTTTTTTTATGTTTCTTCCCACTTTACTTGTATATTTTGACCCTTCCCTATTTCTCGATATTGCTTATGCTTTCTTTTCAAGTAAGGAGAGTTACAACATTGCAAAGTTGATGGCCTTTAAGAAGAAAAAATGAGAAGGCCAACGGAAGTCTCTGCTTCGAAAGCTCAGTGTCCCGCCTCGAGTGATAGGACGTGCCCTTCTCCCCATGAGAGTGAGAGACACTTTTCCCGCCACGAGGGTAATAGCGCCCGGCTCACGCTCCAATGATCATGCGATGTTGCTCGACTCCTCATCCTTTTGTAGGCCCTTCGAGAGGAAGAGACCGAGGATGGAGACCGAAGTCATTTGCTCGAGAGTGTTGGTCCCCAAGCTCTCTTCTCCGGTGGAGTGAACCGTCGTTAGGGATCCAAGCCCCATTGGGACTATACTGATTATGACTGGGGCTACGCTAAACGATTCGATGAGCTCTATCGCACATGACCACGAGTCAAGATGGCGAAGTCTTTCTCCGCACAGCCTGGCGCCCATATGCTAGCTTAGAGAGGTCTAGCTCGATTGAGGCTTACAGAGTTTCTCCGGAGTATCGCTCCGAGTTGTTGCAGTCTTCATTCTATTTTGACAGAGCTATTCACCATTTCCGAAACTTCTAGGGCGGAGTGGGAAGGAATCTAGCGAGTTGATCGACATCCCGGATGCGGCATTTCTGATGAGGATGAGAGAGAAGTTGAGGCTTTGGCGATCTTCACGACAACGCCGGTGGCAATGGAGTTGAGCCTAGAGAGACCGATCGCTACCGAGATAATGCGCCCTTCTTGATTAGTGATAGTCTTATTTTCGGCTTGATGGCCTTGATTCTCGCCACCGCTTCAGTAGGGCTTGATTTACGCATTCAGATGTTTCTTTTTTATGCACTGAATATTTCTCCTTTCTCTTGATCTTGAGATGTTTTGTTTCCCTTGGGCCGGATGATTCTTCCATTTTCTTTATGCCTATTAGTTTCCCTTTGCCATGCTTTACTTATGATAATTGCATATGATTTCTTTATGGAGAGATTAGACTTTACATTTTATTTTAACACCAAGGGGCGCTTCCTTCCGGAACTCGGAAGAGGACGGCCTTCGGAGCCCTGAAGGAGCTTTCCCAATTCATTGATCTACGTAGTGATTTGATATAACTTCTTTTTGTAGAAGACTTGTTTATTTTCCACGTTGAGGTGGATCTTCCCTTCGGAGGAAAGTCTTGATTTTTCAGAATAGCCAGGGATATCGGTGTTCAAGGTTAATATGTGCCATCCTGTGAGTCCTTGAGGGTGTCCTTCCAAGCCCAATGGGCGCCGACTTCGAAGTCGGAGGGGGCTTTCTGGGCTTGAATTCAATATTTGATAAATATTTGGTACATGAATTCAATATTTAATGTTGAGTATTTAAATTTTAGGTTCCATATAATTATGAAAATTTATTTCTACAATAAATATTTTTTCTATATTTTAGGAAATTAATAATAAAACAAAATTTGCCCTTTTTTTCAAAAAAACCATAAATTCAGTTTCTAAGAATTTGGTAGATATTTATAATTTAGTCATTTTTATATTCCATCATATAAATTTTGTTATTAAATTGTGAACTTTGTTTTCTATAATTCAGATTAATGTTGTTTTTAATATTTTGGAAATAATTAATAACAAATCAAATTGCAATCATATTACCATTGTATATCATTTATTTATGTCACGCCCAAACGGGACGCGATTTACGATCCACAACTTAAATACAAGTAAACCAAACATTCTAGATGAATATCATCGAGAACCCAATGAAACAGAGTCAATAGCAAAATGAATAAAGAACAAGTACAATTACAACTTACAGTCCACAATATCCATAATCCAAATTACATACCCGATATGATCTAAAGATAACAACTTAAAAGTCAAAGGGTCCTACGCCCTTTAGTTACAAACCGGAATGAAAAGAAATACAAGAGTCCAACAACAAACACAAGAAAAGAGTCCAACAACAAGAATAAGAAGTAGTAAGTCCAACAAGCGGAGTACAAGGGCTCAACTGTGGTCATTTCAAAGATCTTCAACGTCCTCATCTAAAGGTTAAAAACAAAAAGGGGATGAGACATAAATCTCGGTGGATGGGTGATCGTGTGCAAGTGTGTGGCGATATATATAGTGAATGCGAAAAACAGGTTATATGAAAACGCGTGAGTATGATGCATGAATTCACACACACCACAAGCGTCGTGATAAATATATTAAGTAATATACTTATACGCTTTGGGGAAAATACCGTGGTCACCACAGGCACTATGTGATTCAAGACAGTAGGATTGCGATGAAATGTAACGCCAATCCCATGCAAGACAAATAATGGTTATGTCACGGATTTATAAGCGCTTACCAATGCAAAACAAGTAAGCGTTATGTCATTTGTTTGTAGCGTCAACCAAATGGGTCCGATAACTCGAATCGTGTGGATCGACAATGATTCCTTCGTTCTTCCTTGTAACTCCCAGTGCAGGATGGTCAAAGACCGATCACCTTATCGCCTCCATAGGCAAAGACAAAATCCACAAGTGGAGCTTGCAACGCTCGGATCCGTCATAATCATGATTATACCAAGTACTCACGACCGCTTCCTCGGGACACCTCCGTCCCTGGGTTGGGGATTAGACGATGGGGCCGGGAAGAATGGAATAGCAACCAGCTGCCCGGTTCCATCCCCGACGATCCATTCCGATTCGTGAGCTCGACACACCAAGTTGACTCAGCAGAAAGTAAATACAAGTGCACAGCAATAACTCAGCAAAATGAGTATTATTGATTCAGCGATTTAGCCTGAATGTTTTTGAAAATTCACGAGTAGCAATATGGCGTTGGTGGAGTTATTTGAATGAAGATGATTATCGGAAGGATAAGCAATCTTCGATATCTTAAAAGATTAGGTGGAACATAAGTCCTGCTTATAGATTCAAAACCTTGAGACGAGGAAATCGCCCGCGATTGGGTATTAATCAGTCCGAATCAAACCGATAAGTCAAGGGTTTTGAGAAAATAAAAAACTTTAATTAAATCTACAAGCCAGAGGGTCCAGGGCTATTTTAGTAAAAGGGAAAATAATTTGGGTTAGGTCCTTTATAAAATAAAAATTACAATTTAGCCCCGTTTTGTAAAAACCAAAACTTTTGGGGTTAAAAATTGAATAAATAAATATCCCGACCTTGAACAATTATGAGGTCAGTTCCTAAATTCTCCAAATTGTCCAGAGATTCAGATTTTTAAAGTTTTGAGGTCGAGGTTTTATAAAATTCTCACATTGACCCCAAATTTGTAAAAATTATTATTTCGGACCTTAAGTTTAAAATAATCAGAACTCACAAACCGGAAGGGCTTTTAATGTGATTCCAGTTGGAAAATGTCACTAAGGTTAGTAGGATATTGGGACAAAAGCAGTGTTTAAAAGAAATAAGTGTAGGTCCTTCAACTTTTGAAAATCTCATTTTTGTCCCATTTTGAAATAATTGCCTTTAAGGCTTTTAGGGGTCCAATTGTTATGAAATTTGAACCTTGGGTCTAAATATAATTAAGTTATAGTTAAGTTAGTATTTCCAGGTGCATGGGCTGCATAAGTCCTGGAAATTTCATTTGGGTCCTCAAGTTTAGTCTTTTACACTTTAGTTCCTCAATTTTAGAAAATTTACTTTCCAAGCCCTAAACACTTGGATATTTGGAATACATTTAAAATATGTCATTTCCAGTACCTTAAGAGTGAAAATTTCAAATTTTAAAATTAAGGTCTGGTACAGTTTCAAAATTTGCAAAGTAGCCCTTAAACTTTTAAAATTTTACAATCTAGTCCTTGGGCTTTTAAAGGTTGATTTAATTTATCATAAAACTCTTAAAACTTTATTAAAATGTCCAAAAGTCATTTTTGAACCTGAGTACAGTCCCAAAAATCAAAATTTGCAGAGGGGTCCTTTAACTTTCATTTTCTTGCAATTGAGTCCACCAACTTTCTATTTTTGCATTTTTAAGTCCAAAATTGAAATTTAATCAATTATGCTCGACTTTTTCAGGTTATAAGTCATCCAAAATATGGATTTCAAAGATCATACACATGCATGGCCAATACATACAAGAATTCATCAAATAAAACATTAAATTGTACATGCATGCACCTAAAATTTAATAAATAGCAATTTTGAGCAACTCTTGAGAATTTTCATGATTTGATACATATAATTGACATGCAATACATAGATTATATATCTCAAGGCCTCATGATCAAAATTCTACATGCATTTTAATAAAAACACCTAGAAGTTGGAAAGTATTTTTCCACCCACCTTAAAATTGGAAAATTGTAAAATAAAAGGATAAATTTCACAATTTTTGATGAGGTCACTTAGGTCAGCCCCTAAGTCAAGAAATATCAAAAATTTGGAGTTAGAAAATGAGAGAAAAATTAAGGAGAAAAGAAGGAGATAAGAAATTGAAAAGACTACACTTTACCATGTAGTAAGAGTGATTGGAGACTAGTTGAAGCTTTTAAATTTGGAATTTTTGGTTCAACTCCAAAATCACCTAAGGTCAGCCCTATTTCTCAAAATGAAAAAGGGGTGTTAAAAATTGAAATAAATAGGAAGAAGAAGAAAAAGAAGGGCTCAGTGTCCATTTTTACCTTTGTAGTCCAATTTTCTCTACTAGTTCTTCTTCAAGTCTTCAAGTTTCACCACCATGCATGCATGTCTCCAAGTGGTATTCTAAGTACCTCAAAATCCAAAATATAACCTTAAGTTAAGAGGAGAAGGTGATGAGTAGTAAGAATTTAAGTTGAATTGAGGAGTGAAATTTCTTCCCTTAAGATAGGGTGTTCGAATTTTTGGTGTTTAAGTGGTAAGATTGTTTGTTTTGGTTTAGATGTTTGAAGAAAGAAAGTATGTTTGATGTTAGGAAGAAGATGTTCTTGAAGATATGAAGATGGGTTTGAAGATGTGAAGGACTTGTGCTTGAATATTTGAAGATGTGAAGGAGTGGTACTTGAAGATATGAAGAACTTATGTTGAAGATTTGAAGATGTGAAGAGTTGGTGTTTGAAGGTTTGAAGATGTGAATGATTTTGTGTTTGAAGATTTGAAGATGTGAATGATTTTTAGAGAGAGATTAGAGAGAAGTTGGAGAAAAGGCTTGAGAATTAAAATGTGTTGGATGAAAAATGAATTTTTGTGTAAAAATGCCATTATGGCCGTCAAATGGGAGAGAGGGGAGAGGAATTCTTTGATAAATTTTGTGTCTTGCAAATTGTCTCTTGCATGGAGAGAATTAGACTAGTCAAAGTATGGGCAAGGTATGGAAAGAGAAGGAATGTTGGGAAGACTCAACATGTTGGGAAAAATAGTAATAAAGAATTGATGTATGAGATGATGTGTATAATATTTGAATTAATGGTATATTTATACACAAGATGACTAATATAAGGTGTAAGTGTATAAGAGTTTGATGATATTTCTACTCAAAAATCCCATGTTGGCCGTCCACTATAGGATATTATTGTAATTCCATATATATATATTTTTTGTCCCAAATTTGATGATAATAGTGAATAATATCAATCTCAAAATAATTAGTGATTTCCTTGATCACTTATAAGTCTCATGATCACTTATGCTAAATCAAATTCTTAATTCTATAAGGTAAAAGTCTCTAAAATAAATAGTCTCTTAAAATTCTAAGGTGACTAATAAATACAAAAATAGTAATAATGATCAATCAAGTGGTCATAAATGAAAATAGAATTAATAAAGATCATGATCACAAGTAATAAATGAAATAAAATACAAAATATATATATTAATAATTACCGTCAAAGTGACGCGTAAAATAGTCGATCAAATACATAGACGACAATAAGAATCAATTATATGTTCGAAAAATCGGGGGCTTCACATCCTCCCCTCTTAAAAGAATTTGGTCCCCAAATTCTCTTGAGTAATAGTTCTCGATATTGATTCCTCATGTCTTCTTCCATCTCCCACGCCATGCCTTCGCCTGGTTGTGGTTCTTGCCATACAACTTTAACCATCGAATTTATCTCTTACGAATCGTCGTATCTCACGATCAATGATCCTGGGATCGGTCTCTCGGTGTAGGATAGATTTTCCATTAGAGGAGGAGTATCTTGAGTGATGATATGCTCGATCTGGTTGATACTTCTTCAATCTCGTCGTGGAATACATCGCATTCCCCGTATGGTGTTGGTAACTCGCCCGGTAGGCTAACTTTTCGATCCTCAGAAAAATCTTGTAAGGTCCAACATATCTCGACTCAACTTGCCTCCTTTCTTCTGATTGATCAATCCTTTCCGTGGTGAGAGTCTCGAGAAATACTTCATCTCCCGACTTCAAATTCCAAATCCTTTCTTCTCTTGTCCGCGAACTCTTTTGGCGCCTGAGTCATGCGAATCCGCTCCTTGATCGCCTCCCTTTTCCATGGCCTCCTAACTAAGTTTTTCGACCTTGGAATCGAGGCGGCTTTGCTTCTCTCTTTTCGAGTCCATTGGTCATCAATCTCCTGTGTAGGGGATCTACATTTTCGCCCATGTAATGCCTCGTAGGGTGCCATCCCAATCGTGGCCGATAATCATTATTGTAAGCGAACTCGGCTAATGGTAAAAGTGCGAATCCGAACTTCAAAAAGTCTAATGTGCAGGCTCGCGGCATATCCTCAAGGTTTTGGATTGTTCGCCGATCGGCCCATCGGTTTGTGGATGTGTTGTTGTCTTGAAACTTAGCGAGGTACCCATTCCTCGTCTGCAAGCACTTCCAAAATCGCGGACAAACCTCGGTCTCTCGAATACTATGTCAACTCGGTACTCCATGCATTTAATGATTTCTGGATATAACCTGTGCAAATATCCCAAGCTATCGCTTTTCTTGATGGTAAAAAGTGTGCGATTTTGTGAGTCGGTCTATAACTACCCAAATAACATCATGGCCTCTTCCGGTCTTTAGTAGATCCATCACGAAGTCCATTGTTATGTGTTCCCATTTCCACTCCTGAAATTCTCAACGGTTGTAGTAAACCGGATGGTCGTTGGTGTTCTCGCTTTACTCGTTGACAAATTAAACATCTCGCAACGAACTCCGCTACCTGTTCTTCATGTTTACCCACCAATAACTCCGTTTCAAATCCTTATACATCTTGTTTCCTCCAGGATGTATAGTGTATTTTGAACGGTGTGCTTCTCATGAGATTCTATTTCTAATATGTTCGTCATTCGGTACACACACGATTTCAGGTCGAATCATGGCACGCATCTTCAAAGTGGGATTCAAAATTACGATCTCTCTCCTTTAAGTATCTTACTCCTTCCGCTTTTGAAGATGCATCTTTCTCTTGGCTTCTTTGATCTCATTCAACAGACGGTTTAACCGAAATGTTAGCACATGAAATGAGTATTGGTTCTCGTCGATTCCAATTGCTCGGCTTCTTCTAATGATTCCCACTCTCGAATCATAAGCATGGGCTAAGCTCGTCTTTTCTCGCTTAAAGCGCCCGCTACGACGTTAGCTTTCCTGATGGTATTGAATATCAAAGATAGTCCTCAATCAACTCCATCCATCTTCGCCTCGATTGAGGTCTTTCGGGAGAATAGATACTTCAAGCTCTTATGATCCGTGAAAACCGTGAATGTTACTCCGTAGAGATAGTGTCTCAATTTCTTTAACGCGAACTATCGCCGCCAATTCCAAGTCATGCGTTGGATAATCAAGCTTCATACGCTTTGAGCTTTCAGTGATGCATAAGCGATAACTTTTCCTTCCTGCGCATGAGCATCGCTTCCTAGTCCTTCCTTCATGCATCACCAGACGACAAAGTTTTCGGGGTTCCTTTGGAAGGGCTAAGACTGAGCCGTAAAGTCGTTTCTTGACTTCTTGGAAACTAACCCGCACTTGTCATTCCACTCAAACTTGACTTGCTTCCTCGGTTAGTCGAGTGAGCTTGCGACTATCTTGGAGAAGTCGTGGATAAATCTTCGATAATATCCAGCTAGTCCTAGAAACTCCCGATTTTTGTTTAGACTGGGTTGTTTCCATTCAACCACCGTCTGCACCTTCGAAGGATGTACTACAATCCCTTGCAAGGATACTATGTGTCCCAAGAACGCGACTTCACTAAGCCAAAATTCGCACTTGCTGAATTTTTGACATACAGCCTTATGCTCGTAGTGTCTCCAAACGATTTTCGATGATGTTCATGCTCTTCTCTAGACTTAGAGTATACGAGTATGTCATCAATGAATATCACTACGAATTGATCCAAATAAGGTTGAAAGACTCGATGCATCGTCCATAAATGCTGCCCGTGCATTTGTCGTGACGAAAGGCATCACTACAAACTCGTAGTGTCCATATCAGGTTTGAAATGCAGCTTTTGGAAATGTCTCCTTCATGGATCTTTAGTTGGTAATATCCTTGTTGTAAATCAAACTTGAGTACATCGTCGCCCTCAAGTTGATCAAATAGTTCGCCTAATTCTCGGGAGGGGATATTTGTTCTTGATGGTCATGTTATTAAGACCACGATAATCTATACATAGTCTTAATGTGCCATCTTTCTTCTTGACAAACAAGACAGTGCTCCCAATGGAGACGTTCCTGGCCGGATAAATCCCACATCCATCGCCCAGAATGCGTCTTCAACTTTTGTAACACAAGAGGAGCCATTCTATATGGGGTTCTAGCGATCGGGGCAGCCTCCCTTAACACTCGATGGGTGAACTCGACTTCCCTATCCGGAGGGACAAAGGGTGAGTTCTTGTGGAAATACATCCGTATTTTGATACTATAGGTACTTGGTTGATTTGTGTCTCAACCTCTGGGTTTGTTAATTACAAACGCCAAGTACCCCGAGCCCCTCTAGTGATCGCTTCCTTGCTTTCATTCAAAAATGATTAGGGCAATCTTAACTCGTGCCTTTCCCCCCCACTTCAGGTTTTCCTTCACATAGCTTTAATGGACTTGTTACGGCAACCATTTGTGCATGGTGTACAGATAACCGCCATTCCCAATATCACGCGTCAGATTCGGATATAGGTAATAAGATCAAATCGGCAGAAAATTTATCTCATCAATCTTAAATTCGCATGCATTATAGATAATATCTCAAGTATCGACTTGCGCCCCATGGAGTTGACACTTAGACATATGTGCATATGTTCCATGCATGCATGCACTTAGGTACAAAATGTGCAACAAATGAATGCGTTTGATCCAGGGTCGAACAATATTTTAGCGTAGTGGTTAGATACTAGAAACGCCTTCCACCACGCCTCGCCTCCGAGCCTCCCCTGCTCGGCTAGTGCAAATGCTCGAGCGGGCATCCTTGCCCGATTACCCTGCCATTTCTCGCTTGCAACGGCGCTGTCTGTTGGTTCTTGGTCATCGTCTTTCTGGCACCAAATGTTGATTACTACCACAACAAGAAACACCTTCCTTGTTTACGCCAATGCCATCGGCGTATGTCCCGATTTCGACGCAATGTGCACATATTTGACCACGCTTTCCTTGTCTTCGGTCCTTTTTCCTTATCTGCTTATTAATCGTCCTTTCAAACTTAGCAAAGTAGATGGCTGTCCTCCACCTGTTTCTCTTGAGACTGCTTGATGGCCTACTCTTTAATCGTCCAATACGGTTCAGCCCCTGCCTCAATGCGAGAGTCGCTTTTACCGCTTACTGAAGGTTGTCAATTCAATATCAACAGCTTGTTTCTCTGTTCCCAGCCAATCCTCGAGTGAACTTGTAAAACATCCTCTCGATCGATTGTCCCAAGAGCATAGCACAATGAAATTCATACTTGACCGAGCTACGCCGTGTTCCCCGCCTCAATCTGGAATTCATCTCGCGCCCTCTTTCACAACTGCGGAATGTACTCGCATTCATTGAACTCGCCAAGAAATTTCCCATGTTCTCAGCTACCCTGTCCTTGTTCCCACCTTCTTTAAACCGCCCTCCACCGATGCTTCTAACAAAATTTTCTAGACGAAATACGCGAGTGTGACTTTCTCTTCGCTCTCCCGAGTATTGGAGAGCATTGAAGATGTTCTCCACCCTCTACTCATTCTTCTACCTTTCAAATCATCCACTTTCCTAAGAAGGGTCGTGGGTCGAATCGTAGAAATCGCTTGCGCGAGATCGTCGCCTCTCACCGGGTTGAGCACCGAGTTGAGGCTCGCCTGTTGCCTCATGAAAACCAAGATTTGTTGTGGTGGGCATGTGCGGTCAAGTTGTCTCCTCGCAGTGGGCGGAGTGAGGCGGTGGTAATTCGGGAGGGTACCCTTGGCCCCGGGTATGTCGTAATCCCTGGGAACGCGGCGAGGTCTCCCACGTCCACGATGTTTGGCCATGTCAGATCTTGAAGTGTTACTTACGATCCACTTCCAGTAAATGGATACAATAATTATTCGCGTAAAGCAAGTTATATCGCAGGGAAAGTAATAACAAAACTAGGCGGACTACCAAAGGTAGAGAAAAGATAAGAAGAGAATAAAGAAAGAATGAATAAAGAAAGTCAACAAGAATCAACTAAGTCAAGACAAGTATGACTATGGAATCTCCAAATATGTGTTCTAACTTAGTTCAAACATTAATAAGGCGGTTCTATGCTAATTTGAAATCGATTTCATTGGTTAATTGGTCAAGTAGCTGAGATTTACCCCAAACACGCATTTGTAGGTCCTCGTCCTGGGTCGCCGGTGTAAGTTTCCATCTTACTAGCCGAGCTCGACGATACATTTCAATCGTCACGCCCCAAACGGGGACGCCATTAATGCGATCCACAACTTAAATACAAGTACACCAAACATTCTAGATGAATATCATCGAGAACCCAATGAAACAAAGAGTCAATAGCAAATGAATAAAGAACAAGTACAATTACAACTTACGACCCACAATATCCATAATCCAAATTACATCCCGATATGATCTAAAGATAACAACTTAAAAGTCAAAGGTCCTACGCCTCCTTGATTAAACCGAATAAAAAGAAATACAAGAGTCCAACAACAAACACAAGAAAAGAGTCCAACAACAAAGAATAAGAAAGTAGTAAGTCCAACAAGCGGAGTACAAGGGGCTCAACTGTGGTCGGTTCAACATCTTAATGAAAAGTCCTATCTAAGAGGGATTTAGAAAAAAGGTGGGATGAGATTGAAATCTCGGTGGATGGGTGATCATGTGCAAAGTGTATTTATATATATAGTGAATGTGAGAAAACACTTATATGAAAATGCGTAGTATGATGCATGAATTCACACATCCACCAAGCGCCGTGATAAATATATTAAGTAATATACTTATACGATTTGGAAAAACAGTTCGGGTCACCGCAGTACTTTATGTGATTGAGTAAAGACAGCAGATTGGCACGGAAATGTAACATCAATCCCATGCAAGACAAATAATGGTTGCGTAGAAATTTGTACGCGTAACTAAATGCAAAAAACAAGTAAATGCGGTTTAACGTCTGCATTTATGGCCTTGAACCAAACGGGTCCATAACTCTCGGAATCATGTGGATCGATAACGATTCCTTCGCTCTTCCTTGTAACTCCCGGCAGATGGTCCAAGACATCGTCACCTTATCGCTCCATAGCAAAGACAAAATCCACGCTGAGCTTGCAAAGAGATCTCACATAATCATGATTATACCTCCGACACACCCTGCTTCCCTTGGGCCCCGCCTGCGGATTAGGGCGATGAGGCCGAAGAGTGGAATAGCGACGAGCGCTCTGCCCATCCCCAACGTATCCATTCCGACCGTAGAGCTCGACACACACCAAATTGACTTCGAGCGAAAAGTAAATACAAACAGCAAACAAACTTCAGCAAAATCAGTATTGATTCTGAAGGAAGCAAACAGTTCGAGAATTTTTGAAAATTCACGGTAGCAATATGGCGTTAGTGGAGTTATTTGAATGAAGATGATTATTTAAAGGATAGAAATCGCCCGATATCTTGAAAGATTAGTGGAACATAAGTCCTTATAGATTCAAAACCGCAAGACGAGTAAGCCGCCTCGCGATTCGGTAATGTCGGTCCGATAAATCAAGGTTTTGAGAAAAATAAAATACTTTAATTAAATCTCCAAGTCAGAGGGTCCAGGATATTTTTAGTAAAAGGAAAATAATTTGGGTTGAGGCGCTTTATAAAATAAAAATTACAATTTAGCCCCATTTTGTAAAAAAACCAAAACTTTTGGGGTTAAAAATTGAATAAATAAATATCCCGACCTTGAAAAATTATGAGGTCAGTTCTAAATTCTCCAAATTGTCCAGAGATTCAGATTTTTAAAGTTTTGAGAGTCGAGTTTTATAAAAATTCTCACATTGGCCCCAAATTTGTAAAATTGTCATTTCGGACCTTAAGTTTAAAATGTCGGAACTCACAAACCGGAAGGGATTTTTAAATGAGTTCAGTTGAAAGATCACACTAAGGTTAGTAGGATATTGGGACACAGCAGTTTTGAAAAATAAGTGTGAATCCTTTAACTTTTGAAAATCTCATTTTGTCCCATTTTTAGAAAGCAATACGTAACT